>RCUC01159915.1:0-13023 GCA_003697995.1 Taxidea taxus jeffersonii | reverse complement strand
GACACTCATTTAATTCAGCAGAGAAACTGCAAGTTTGATGAGGCACGCTCAGGCCACAATGACTATATTTCAGAACTGTCTTTTCCAAAGCGTTTCTTGCCTTTTAAATTCAGATTTTTAAAAAAAGAACTGTTTATGAAAACAACATATTCAAGAAATTCAGGAGGAAGATAAGTATTTTTTTTGAAATCCATTAGGACGATATAATTTTATCAAATCTTCTAAAGTTCCAAAATATACACCTCTTCTTAACAGCAGAGCAAATTCGAGGAGAAACCCTCATTTTAAACCAGTACTTTACCCTCAAGCTCTGGAGAGAGAAAAAGTAAATACAACTGCTCTTTTTTTTTTTAGTAATAATTATCTCCATCAGAAAAACGATCCCCATCCCTTATGAAAAGACTGAAATACCGCCATCACTAGGCTCATGTCTAGTGTTTTCTCATTAAAGTAATGACTGTGGGAGTCCTTTAGCTAAAACCTGTAGTTATTTCGCTTTTAGAACGAATTAAGAAGTTCAGGGAGCAGTAGATATTCTGCAGGAAGGGGCTTATGCAAAATAGAATGATTATACGCGTTTATCATCAACTTTCCTCCTATAGGAACTAAACGAAGGAATGAGATGGAAAGAGCCAAGTGAGCACTGAGCTTTCATATCCTCTACTGCTTTCAACCTGACTCTCTTCACCTTTAATATTCTCTCCAGAGATCTCTGGAACTATATGGAGCACCTACACCAACGCCTTAAATGTTAACATATCGTAATTTCTGACACTACCAAAAAGAACTGGGTACACAGCAATGCACATTCTTGGTCTTCATTTAGCCTTTTGTTGCAAGACCTCAAAACGGAGCTTGTACTTGTGAGCAGCGTTTGAAACTCTGAATATAGGAATCGAAGCTAGAAGAGACTCTCGAGCTCTAATTAGGCTTTTGCCTAATTCTTAAATTAGGCATTTGCCATTTACTGGGCAACAAAGAGAGTACACTGCTAATACTAAACCACTGTCACAATTATTAAAAACAAAACAAAACAAGTAAACCAAAAAGCGTGCCTACGGACTGCGAATGTTTAAACGATCGCGGGTGCAGGGAAAATGCAAGATCCGCAGGGAACGACCCCACCCAGCAGTCGGAAATGTTTTCTCATTAAGCAGCTGGCAATTTTTCTTTTTCTCCTTTCTAAATAAATAGAAGACCTAAGAATAATGCCTGCCTGCAGGAAGGAACTGACCCAGTGTCATCCAAAATTCCTACTCCAGCGGCTCTCGGCTGGTCCCCTGACAACCCCGCGGCCCGAAAATAAGCAGATGAAGTTAACTCCAGAAGCAAGGTATGGAGAAGGAGACACAAGCCCTGGAATTCACGGTCCCCAGAAAAACTGAGCGTCCCTCCCGTGTCCCACTGAGGCCAAGCTAAGCCCCCGCGTGCGCTGCTCGTACCCGCCCGGCCCCGGGCACAATCCCGCGGGAGGCCAGAGATCTGTCTACCCGGTCCTCGAGCAGCTCGGGCTTAAATACGCTGGGCTGCAAAGCAGTGAATGAGGGGGAAAGGAAAAGGAAACCCCGAGGTGCAACCCGGCCTCCCATACGTTCTCTCGCTATCTCTAACATTGGCAAAAATTTGCCACAATGGTCTGAGAGGTGCAGAGCCGCGGCCTGGACCAGCCCACCCCCCGGAGTCCGGGCTCCGCTCATCCGCCCCGCTTCTCCGCGGGGCGCCCGCCCTTGACGGCGCCCGCTCCCCTGGAGAGCGCGCGGGCTGCAGCTACGTACGGTTGTTGGGGTCACTGGTGTGCTGGTTGAGCGGGATGATCTCCATGCGCTGCTGGCCGTACAGGTAATAGTCCAGCTCCTCCGCGCTGCAGCGGAAGCGCGGGCCGCCCCGCAGGTCCCCGCCGCTGCCGCCGCACTTGGAAGGGCCCGGGCCCGAGGCGGCGCCGAGGCACAGGTCCTTGGGGGGCAGCGGCTCCGCGGCGACGGCGGCGGCGGCCAGAGGTGCGAACACCGGCAGCTGCGCCACGGGCAGGGCCGAGAGACCCGCCAGCGCGGCGGCGGCGGCGGCCGCGGCGGCGCAGGAGGAGGCAGAGGAGGCCGAGGTGGAGGAGGACGCCGGAGTGGAGGAGGCGGAGGAGAGCGAGGCGGGCCGCGGGCGCAAGCTGTCCGGCGGAGGCTCTGAGCGCTCCGGAGGCGGCGGCGGCGGCGGCGGCGGCTGGAGAGGCTGCGGCGCGCCCAGGGGACCGGCGGCGCCACCGCCCTTGAGCGGGCCGCCGCTGCCGCCGTGCGGGAAGAGTTGCTGCCAGTGCTGCAGATAGGCTGGGTCCACTTTGAGAAAGGCCGAGCCGCCGGGATCTCCCGGCTTCAGCATGTCCGACCTCTCAAGCTGGGGGCAGAGGGTAGAGAGGATGGTGCGCGTGAGCCGGACCCCAGGACTAGCGAGGAAGACCGCCCAGAACCCGGAGCGAGAGCTGAGCCCCGGGCTCCGCCTGCTGCCGCCCGGCGCCGCGGCTCCCTCTTTCCAACTCCGCTAGGGCGCAAAGTTTACTCTGAAGCCGCGGCGCCGCGCGAAGGGAGCTCCGTGCACCCCGCCTTGCTTCCGACCCGGGGCGCCCAGCTCCCGGCCCACAAGTTGAAGCCCGGCTCGAGGGCGGTCGCCTGCACAACTCGGCGGCAGGAGGCAGCGTCCCGCTCTCGGCCGGCGCCCGTAGACGACCCGAGCCGGAGTGGCGCAGCGCCGGAGCCTCTTGGCCTCCGGCGCCAGGAGGCGGGACAGTCTCGCCCCCCGCCCCTAGCCCAGGATCTCCAGCCTCCTACCCCGGGGGCCCAAGACCCCCAGCCCTAGACAAGCCTCGCCTTACCTGGAAACTCGGAACTGCCGGCGGGTGCGTGAGTGCGTGCGTGCGTGTGTGTCCGTGAGCGCGCGGGAGAGTGTGCGTCCCGGCTGCGCTACATGCCCCTGCAAGGCGGGGAAGGAAAGCCCTAGATGTGGTCCGGCAGCCCCAAACCCTCCCTGGCCTCTAGGGACCGGCGCGGAGGCCCGCGGAGCGCGCTGGAGCAGTTCAACCCAGCGAGCAGGAGCGCGGGAGCGCGGGCCGGCCCGGGCGCGGATCCGAGCCCCGGTGGGCTGCTGCGCTCGGCCGCCGCCGCGTCCCGGTCCCTCAGCTCCACGCTCTGGCAGCCTCCCGGCTGGACACGTGGGTTTTACGACAGCACAAAATACAAATGTGTGTGCGTGCGATGTGTGTGTGTGTGTGTGGGTGGGTGGGTGGGTGGGGAGGGAGGGCGGGAGAGAGAGGGAGACAGAGGTAGGGAGTGGGGGGAGGAGGGAGGCAGGCCAGAATCACGAAGGGGAGGGGAGAGGGTAAGAAGGAAGTTCTAACTCGGCTGGATCCACACGCGGCTGGCGCGCCTCTCCCGCACAGCTACCTCCTCAGCCCTCCCACCCAGCCACCCCGGCCCCCGCCCGTTTTGGGCGTGACGTCTCGCTCTCGCTTGTTGTCTCTTTCTGCCCATGATAAGTCTTTTCGAGGTGCCAGCTCACGGCCCTGATCTTGCAAGCAGTGGAAACGCGGAAACCGGAATGCATCTCCGCACGCACTCGGGTGTCCGTATCAGAGCAGGCGCGCCCAAACCGCGAGGGGACCAAGTCCCACTACCGGGTTTGCGCTTTTATCCCGCTCAGTTTTTGCAGGAGTACCGTTGGGTGCCAGAATCTACTAGCCTGCCACGCAACTTCCCACAGAAATCCTGGCGTGGGGAGGCGGGGGCAGGGCGGTTGCGCGCTGGTACGAAAGCCTCAGGCTGCGGACGAGGAGACAGGCTTTGGTGAGCTGGGAGGCGTGAGACCGAGGGTCTCTAATGGGCGCCTAGTGCTGGCGGGACTCAAGTCTGGCCGCGGAGCGGGGGAGGCGGCCACATCGGAGTCTCACCGGGCTTACCGCTAGGCCCACCCACTCTCCAGTTGTCTCCCCGGGGGACTCTTCTTCCGTGTGGTCATCGGAGGCAAGTATCCCCAGCTCTCTTATACACTGCTCTCGGACGCAGGGGAAGCTTGTTTGCCTTTGACTGCTAGGGGCTGCCCCCCCCCCCCCCGGGGAGGGTGTCTTGTAGGAGGTTCTTGCCCCAAACTTGGTATCCGGGGTGCAGGCTGGGAGAGCAGCCCCACCTCCACACTGACCGCTTCGGGTGCCTTGGGCCTGGAGGCTGCCCTTCCCTGCGGGGTCTCACATCCACGAATTGGGCACAGGCCCCCAGCTCCTCCAGGAACCCGCAGAGCTCCGTGGGGGTAGAGCACCGACAGGGGTAGGGGGTGTGAAATTGACCAGCTCAGGCGCTTTCCCCACGCTGGAGTTCTGTCCACACTCAAGGAGAAGAAATGACATTTGTCTTTCTCCAAACAAGCCAACCCGCCACTCTGAGCAATTGATAGCCACTCTTTCCTGATTTCTGCTTGTTTCTTTTTGTCTTCCCACCACTCACTTCGTCTGAGCCTGGGAACCGCGCTGTTTAGACTTTGTCCGGGTCTCACGCAGGATTGCTTCAACGCTGCTTGGAACAGAGTTGGACCGACAATGTTTTGACTGGCGTCGTTGTGACATGGTCATCAGTCATTCTTGGATAGATTGATAGTACCCAAGTTTAAGGCCAACACCACGAGGGAAAACCCACGTGCTGTGGGCCCCAAGGCTAACCGAGCAGTCTGCGCGGGCTTTGAACAACTCCATCGGGAGGAGAGTAAGAAGTTCCAGGCCCGTTTCAATCCATTTGCTGGAAGAACTGCCGAAGAGAAGCGGTAGGGCCTCGGGAAAAGAGGCAAGAAAGCTCTCTTTCTCACACTCTGCTGGTCCCTTGCTGGATCTCTGGGAGAGACTGGGAGCACCGGGGAAAGGAGTGCGGACGCCGCGGGCAGTGGCCCGCCGCCTTCTTGTGTAAGGCCGAGCCGGCTGCGCACGAGCGTTTGGTACCCACCCGGGACTGGCCTTCTCAGAGAACTCCTCCCCATACCGCCACCCCCAAACACACTGGAAATTCTCGAGATTTTCAGACGCTGGTTGCAGCAACTGCTCCCAAGGCCTCCTGGCGCCCATACCCTGGGAAGCCAGGGGTTTGCCTTTCTAGGAAGATTAGGCGATCGGTCCATGAGAGCCTCGGATTGGCCAGGCTCGGGTAGGGACTTCCACTACGTTCCAGCAGCCCCGCGGAGAGAGCGTTACCATTAACCCCATGTTACAGATGGGGGCACTGAGGCTCAGAAACTAGGTTGCCTCAGGCAATGAGGCACCACGTGTACTCTCCTGCCCACCCTAGTCCAACCTCTCCCCTCACTTTCCAGACTGACGCCAGAGGGGTGTCTGGTACCTCGAGGGGTGTCTGGCTCCCCTTGCCTTGTGGGGGGTCAATGGGAGAAGCGGAGACTACAGGGGAGCCTCAGTCCGTCCCTATCCCCGAATGTGGTGTCCCCGACTCATCAGGTTCCAGCCCCTTCCTCCCTCCGCCCCCCCCCCCCGCCGGCGGCCCCGGGCGGACACGGATCTCCGGGAGACGGGGCCCTAGGGTGCAAAAGGCCTTAGAGAACATGCGTGAAGGAGACGGTTAAAAGTTAGAGCAGGCGCTCAGAAGACCGGGGAGTCCAGGGGCGCAAGACAGGTTTGGAACGGAGTACTGCGGGAGTCAGAGCATTCCCCAGCGTCTCCCCAGGGGGCCCACGACGCGCGGGCAGGGCGCTATTGGCGCCCAGATGAGGCCGGAGGGGCTGGGCTGGGGCCGAAGTCAGCGTGGTCCCACCACCCGCGGGCACAGAGCAGCGTCGGCCCGCCAGCCCGCGGTCCCCGAGCGCTCAGTGCCGGCGGAGGCCGCGCCCACCTACCCAGCTGAGCCCGGGCCCCTCGGGCTCGCCGCCTCCCCGGCACGTCTCCTCCCGGGGTCTTAGAAAGAGAGCCCATCAGCAGCAAGGACAGGCGCCCCTCAAATCTGCTCCCCTCCTCTTCATTATTTAGAAGACGACCGCGGAAACAAATCACTTGCACCACTTAGGAAGCGATCAAACCTTTATAAAAATCCATGGCTCCCAAATCGATGAACGAATATTTGCTGGGAATTTGTTCCAGAGGAATAAATAAGGAGCGTGAGTGTATTAAATGCAAACGGGGGGACACGGTAGTGTTTTTCTTCATTGATTAATGACCTCTAAAATAAAACAAGTGGGAAGAGGAGTCGGGATCGATAAATTAACTACCCAAATTCATCATTTTCTCGAGCAATTTTTTTTTTCCCTGAAAATTATCCTTGGGAAGCCCATTGCACCCTGGGCTGGGAGGGGAAGAAGGGAGCTGGAGGCCAAAGCAGGCAGGAGTGGCAGGAAAGGGCAGAAAAACAAGAAGAGGATTCGGTCAGGGAGACCCTCTATCTGATTTCGTTTGACATACAATTTTAAAGTTTGCCTTTCGTATTAATTATTTTTTTTTTCCTGATGGAGGAGGGGAACAAATGGTCCACTGCCTTTGACAGGACTCCAATAAAGGATTCAGCAGCTCTCCTGTCTGCCCTCGGCGCTCCGCTTCTAGGTTTAAGGTCATGGATGGCTGAGTTAATAATTCATTAATATAGACATTTATTCAGAAGGGTTCTCTGAGACCGGCTCTCCCGCCTCCTCCCCCCCCCCCCCCCCCGAGATTTATTTTCCTGGGAAATGGAGGGGAGAGGGGTTGTTGGGCTGCAGCTGAAAGGAGGGAGGAGAAAAAGGGAAATGAAGGGAGAGCTGGACCCAGCTAGGAGGAATCTATTTAGCCAGATTCGTGGCCAGGTCCCTCTAGCCTGCTGACAAAAACTTGATAGAAAAGGTGGCATCCCAACAGCCCAGGGACTCTGGCCTGCAGCAGTCCTTCTGCCTGTAGACATTGCCTTATTCACAAAGCCCCATTCCTCCAGCTTTAAGATCTGGAAGAGCCACCTGAGGACCCTGGAATACAGGCAAAAGGGGGAAATCTCTGGAAAGAGATATTCCTACCCTCTTACTCCCTAGCCCCGCCGGCTCCTACGAAGTTCCCAAAGGAGGAGCTTTGCAATTTGCCCCCACATCAAAGGGCACAGACGGATTCTGGTGGACACTGTCCCCTCAGAAAGGCACTATGGGGGCATGCAAACCAAACCACACCACCAAGCCCAGACCCACAAGAAGTCTATCCTGGGGAGGGTGCGGGGGCAGGGGTAAGGGAAAAAAGAAACAATGAACAAGTAGTTGTCAGATACTCATAAGTGCTTTGGAGAGCAATTGAGGAAAAAACATGCAGTGGGCCAGTGGGTAGAGGATGTTAATAACTGAAATACTGTGGTCAGGGAAGGCTCCTCTTCTGACTGGAACAGAGACTCAAAGCAAGAGAAGGACTGTCCTGTGCCTGGCATGGAGCATTCACTATGCCGCCCTCCTGGCCCTGGGGCTCCCTTAATAAAAGGGCCTCCTCTCAAGAAACCCCAGGGCCCTGGAGAGGGGTTTGCCTTGTCCGCTTCTGAACACTGGGCTCCCTCTGCTCCCACCTGTTCCCCCCAGCTCCGGAAAGATGCTGTGAGCTCTTCCATGTCCTTGCAAAGGCAATGTTGACATCAGTGGAAGTCCGCTCTTTGTTGCTGGTGACTTAGAGCCTTCCCCGCCCTCAACTCAAGGCCTCTGTTTCTTCAACCTTCAAACGGAAGCATGGGATGAATGTAGCTTTCCATCCTAAGGTTTTTATGAAGGAGCTACCAAGTTCTGACCTCCATCTCTGCTACCGATTTTATACCCAATCTCAAAGAGTCTAAGATGTGTGGTGTGCAAAAGGTACTGAGAAACCAAAAACAAGGAAACCCGTACCACGTATATTAATCACTGCCATTTCCCCATTGACCTTGGCATCTTCCTCCTCACTCAGAGACAAAAAGCAGTGTGTGGGGAAAAAAGGCCACCAATGAGGGGTAAGATGCAGGGCTGGGGTGGGGGGAGTGGAAGTTGCTGGAAAGCTCTTTCCTCAGAGGCTGCAGCAGGAGGCTCTCTCTTCTGAGGCCTTGGCAGTTCAGACCCCACATCTTTTCTGTCTGCCTCCTGTCACGACTGGACTGGGAAGGCAAGTGCCACACTTTGCCAGGTCAGAGATGGCCTCTGGGGCCAGGAGCCCAAGCTTGGCCTATTTTTGACTGGCCTCTTTCATCCTCTGCCAACATCACCGTACACAGCACCTGTTCACTTCACTTGAAATGCAGCTGAACCCACCAGCACCTTTCACGTGGTCCCCCAACAGCTGTCACTCAAACAATACCTCTCCGCCACCAGGGGCCCACTTTGGATTTGGATTTGACCTGCTGACCTCGAGGTGAAAGACTCTCCAGTCCATTACCGATCCCTGGGGCCGGTTCATTCCCCCAGGAAAGCTTTTAAACATATCCCTTCCGAAGCTCAGGGAAATCAGCTATGATGATTTGGAAAGACCTCATGACTTTAAAACATATCAAGGAAGTTCAGTCCCATAAAGATTTCACGAACAGCCATGGAACAAAAGCCAGCGGCTCTTTTTTCATCTTGACAAGTCAAAGAAAAGAGAAATAATTAAACGTGGAGAACTGTCCCTTCAGAAACACAGGTAGTTCCTTCACAATCTTTCTTAGCTACTCCCCCCGCCATTTCCCCTAAATCACTCTTCCATTTTCCCCAGATGCTGTAAGAACAGAGGAGACCAAGGGGAGTCAGCTGCAAATTAACAGCTATACCTAACAGCTAAGGGACATCTACTGTGTGCAAGAGACTACGGGGGGGGGGGGGGGGCATCTCTGGGACAATGTCCTTTGACGTTCTTCTAGCAAATGCCACCTGGTTCTAACACAGTCTGCGTTTGGTCACCAGAGTCTTGCCTGAATTAGGTGAAGCCTGTAGGCCTTACATTCTGATCAGGATAAGGCAAGCATATTGCAGGGCATCTGTTTGAAATTAGGAACATATGCTACAGTTGATTCGCATTCGGAGGGGTGGTGGTTCCTACTGCCTGGTGGGTTCCCCCGAGTGCCTGGCAATGGTCTAGAAGCCGGCATGGCTTCCAGGGAGCCCCACGAATGAGGGGGCCCTGAGGGCTTTGCCCCAGGGCAGCTGGCGGAAATAGGCCACTCCCACTCCCACAGGGGCTCTTAGGACATACTTGTGGGAGCCCTGAGAAGCCTATCTGCCCCATCATCATATGCTCTGTTGGCTGGCGTCGGGCTGTCACCCTCCTCTGACTTCGGGGGTCAAAGGATGACCCTGAAATGTGTTTTTATTCTTTGATTTTTTTTTTTTAAGAATTATTTATTTGAGAGAGAGAGTATGAGTGCAGGGGCAGAGGGGGTGGGGGAAGTAGTCTCCCCACTGAGCAGGGAGCCTGAGGCAGTAAGACTTGATCCCAGAACCCTGGGATCATGACCTGAACCGAAAGCAGAGTCTTACCTGACTGAGCCACCCAGGACCCCCTATTGTATGATTTTTGGTGAGTCTCTGTTCTCTGTGTAAGAGCCTCCCAGGAAACAAACAAGCAAACAAATAGAACCTACTATTGGTTTCCTTTTTGGAACCAGGAACCTTGTCTTTAGACCCAAATGAAGACCCTGTGCAGAATGCTGGGGGCAAAAGCAGAAGATAAATCACAGTGCCCCTGACTTCTGTGGTCTGGGAAAATCTGATGGATTCCCAGCCTTCTCTGCCCAGTTCCCAGGACCTGGAGCCAGTCAGTGACATAAGAGTTCTGGAGAGGAGACCATTGTCACTGTTGGCAAGGAGATGATGAGGCAAAGCTTCACAAAGGAGATGGGCTTCAAGGATCGCCCACATTCAGGCAGGTGGTGAGGAAGTGAGGAAAGGCATTACAGGACAGGGGGCACTGCCTGAGCAGACACTGGAGAAAGGACCTGAACCAGATAAACCGGGAGGCTCAGGGGACTTCTCTAAGTCCATTCATGGGCATACCAGTGTGATGGCTGGCCATACTCTCTCAAAGCAGAGCGAGTGCCACTCCCCACCCCTGCACCAGGGGCCTGCACTTCTCTTCCATAGACTCAGAACAGTGTTTTTATGAGAATGTCCTGAACTGATATGCTCAGGTTTAAGTCTGAAAGCTCCAGTGTAAAGCCAGCAGCACAGCAGAAAATATACTGGATTAGATTTGGCAAGCTCAGCAACGCCACTTCCTGGCTCTGGATGGTACAAGCTAGAATTCTCTGACCTGCTTTTTTAAACTATAAAGAACTATGTTTAACATATATATCTATTATTATTATTATTATTATTATAGATATTTGTTATATATAAATTTTTTAAAGATTTATTTTAAAGAGAGAGAGCATGCGCAGGGAGAGGGAGAGAGAGAGAATCTCAAGCAGACCCCCTGCTGAGCATGAAGCCCTATGCCAGGCTCCATCTCATGACCCCAAGATCACGACCTGAGCCAAAACCAATTGTCAGATGCTTAACTGACTGAGCCCCCCAGGTGCCCCTATTTAATATAAATATATTTTATCCATATTATATTTTATATATTATTATTAACTTAATATAAACATACTTTTTAATTAAATATATATATGCATATATTAGGCCTGAGAGAAGTTTCAAAGATCCTTCTGAAGTAAAAACCATTCAGGAAAATGTTTCAGAATTGGCAGAGTTCCCAAGGATCCTTACAGACTAGTAACTGTTAATCCCCACCTCAAAAGAAAAAAAAAAAGAAAGAAGTTACAGAACAATGATAAGATTCTTGAGACTCAAAGAAAAATGATCATTTTTTACATTGGCAAGACTGCCAGATTTGTAAATGAAACTTTAAAAAGGCCAACCATGCTCATGCAATACATTCTTGGTCCATCTTTATAATGTAGTAATTGACAAGGGACACTGGGACATTGATTAGAAAATGAACATTTTGAAAATTCAGTGATTAACAGCCTGACTTTTGAATGTATTGTTAAGTGTGACCGAGTTTTGGGCATTTCCTTCTTGTCTGTCTACATTGGCAAGCATTTTTCCATTGAAACATATGTTTGGGTGGACAAGTATTTTATTTGGCAGCAACCTAAGAGTTTAAGTATAGATTTCAACATCAAATGTTTGCTCCATAAGCAAATGTTTTTCAAACAGAAGCATTTCTCACAATTGTTTCCTCATACAAATGTTTATCTTGGAGCCAGCAGAGAAGGCCAAGCATTCCAGTAAATCTCTTCAAGACGTTCATCATGATGATTTCGTCACCTTTGAGAGTTTCTATTGGTCACATTCTCTCACAGATTTTCATGGGTCGCTTTGCAAGGCTAGTCCCCAAAATACTTTGTAAGACAAGTGCAAGCATTTTCAAGATGATTTTTTCTTCCCTTGGTAGAAAAGGAGTGGAAATACATGCACACTTAACTACGCTTCATCTGCGTAGATGCCGTTTTACTTGTGATAGGATTATTGGTACTATTTGTCTTCTCGTTTCCAGATACAGAGTTGTGAAAGCGGATGGCATGGGTCCCTCTGCTCCCTTCTCCCTGACAAAAAGGAGAGGCTCAAGCCCATGTAAGTCTCTGAGTAATTGTGTAGTATGTGTGTGAAGACAGAGGACCACTGGGATTTGAAGAATCAGCAATGAGGTAGTCTGGCTGTACTCTTTCAAGTGCAGATAATAGAAATTAAATTCAACTAGTAATAGCTTTTTTGTTGTTGTTGTTGTTAGGATTTTATGGCTTACATATGAAAAATCAGGTTATGGGGTTTCACATGTAGATGGATTCAGGAATTCAAACAACCACATGAAGTCTCAGCATTTCTCTTGATCTCTTGGTTCTGTCTTCCTTTGTTCTATTTTATTTTGAGAGAGAGAAAGAGAGAGAAATGTGTGCACAAGGCAGGGAGGGGCGGAGAGGGGGAGAGAGAGAATCTTAAGCAGGTTCCACACTCAGCCCACAGCCAACGTGGGGCTCCATCTAATGACCCTGAGATCATGACCTGAGCCATCCACACACCTCCCTCTGACTTTAATTTCATGCAGCATCTGCCATGTGGCTGCTCCCAGCAGCTCCAAGCTCACTTTATTCTTCTCAATAGCAATCCGAGGGGAAGATTTCATTCATTCCAATTGTTTCAATGAGAGTTCTGTGTTGAGGGACACCTGGGTGGCTCAGTTGGCTAAGCATCTGCCTTCAGCTGAGGTCATGATCCTGGAGTTCCAAGATTAGCAGGGAGTCTGATTCTACTCTGCCCTTCCCCTACCTCTCTGTGCTTTCTCCTACTCACTTACTCTCTCTCTATGTCAAATAAATAAAATCTTAAAAAAAAAAAAAGTTCTGCTGTTGAGTCCTAATGAGCTAATTTGAGTCACCCAGCTATCCCTGAACTAATAATCTTTCCAACAAAGGAAATGGAGTATACTGACTGGCCAAGGCTGGATATTAGCCCTAACCAAATCCAGAGACTGAGATTTGGGATATCAAAGAAAACCGAGTGCATTACCAGAAGATCTGGGAATGAATGATAAACAACTAAAAGTCTATGGCCCCTTCCCTAGGACGGTTTTGCCTGCTAATAGCTCCAGGTGCCTTTTTACAGGGAACATTGCCATGGACAAGCCCAGGCAGGTGATAGCAAATCTGTATTCATTCCTTGGATAACAGGCAAAAGTACTTGGCCTTCTGTCCTAGAACCACCAAAAATGTTTCCTAGGAACAGAGCTATAACTATCAAGTTTGGTTCTGAGAGCAAGTCATCCTGTGACCCACACCAGTTCTTGACCAAACCATGCCCCTTTTGCAACCCCTGTTTCCCTATTCACTTTTGAAGATTGACTGAGAAGCAGCCAAGGACATGTAAGCAGCAATCCTGGAGTGAAACTTCTAAGAAAGCTTTTAAGAAGAGAGAGTTTTAGTTGCCATGCCCGTTAGACTTCTGTCTTTGCCTTGTGCTCTTCCCCATTTCTTCCATTCTGGAACACACACATTACGAGCAGAGGTATAGAAGTCATTCTGCACTGCTGAGGAAGAAAGCTACAAGCAACTCAGGGAT
>ML109327.1:24110-44991 GCA_003697995.1 Taxidea taxus jeffersonii | reverse complement strand
TTGTAAAGCACTTGAACTGCTGGGCTAAAGAGACTGAGCCTGATTGGATAACCCTCTGAGGCACTGTGGTGCTCCTGTGGCAGGGCAGACTGGCGCATCCCCCCCTGCTGAGATCAACAGGACAGGCTGTCTACGAGTGACATGCTTAGAGAGTGTAAATATGAATGTGTTTTCCGCAAAGGGAAATGTTTAACTTAACACTTGAATACTGCGCTTCGTTCTATGGGGTGGAAGAACTTTTTACTTTTTTAGTGAGTAACAAGAAACAAGCTTTTTTTAAAAAAGGTTTTTATTTATTTATTTGACAGACAGATCACAAGTAGACAGAGAGGCAGGCAGAGAGAGGGGGAAGCAGGCTCCCTGCTGAACAGAGAGCCCGATGCAGGGCTGGATCCCAGGACCCTGAGATCATGACCTGAGCCAAAGGTAGAGGCTTTAACCCACTGAGCCACCCAGGCGCCCCTAGAAGAACTTTTTATTTCAGTTCTTTCTCATGTCAGTGGACAGTTGACTGTTTTTCAGATGCTTGCTATTCATATGCTTGCAAAGAGTCATCCATTCGCCAGTTACCATCTTTTTTCACGGAAAAAAAAAAGCCAATGCATTCGTATCCATAAGAACTTATTTTCTTTCAAATGATTTATTTGCAGCCATCTCTAGGTTTTTTCTTTGTAATCATGCTAAATAAAGAGGGAGAAGGGGCGCCTGCCTGGGTGGTTCAGTTGGTTAAGCATCTGCCTTGGCTCAGGTCATGACCCCAGACCCCTGGGATCCAGGCCCTGGGGGGGGGGGTCCTCCCTGCTCAGCAGGGAGTCTGCTTCTCTCTCTTCCTCTGACCCTCCCCTTCCCTCTCCACTCCTGCTCCCTCTCTCTGTCTCAAATAAATAAATAAAATCTTCAAAATTAAAAAAATAATAAACTAGCACATTCATGTTGACTAAATCCATGAAGCCCCAGCTAGGACCAAAAACATTTGAGGATGTGCCAGTATATCCTGAGTTCTTCTGTCTTCCATTTACCACCTTTGACCTGTGGTGTCAGAAGAGAGAGAGAGACTCAGGCCAGAGAGAGTCACAGTCAGATGGCTCTCCTGAAATCATCTATTGAAGGCAGATGTCCATGTTATTGAGTGCCCTCCTGGTTTTGTTTTGTTTTGTTTTTATACCACTTCAAAATGGGTTTTTAAAAAAAGTTTTTAAAAACCGAGAACATCATATTTACCTTTCATGCCAACCCAACAAAAAGACGTGTTTCCTCTGTGTGTTGACAGGATGCCAGTTAAATCGGGAGATGCACAGCAGGTTCACTGCTCTAATTTCCTGTAATAGCAGCAATTCCTAATTCAAGCTCACTCCAGCAGCAGAAATTATTCTCTCACTATCGCATTAGAATCTGGACCCTCGTTTTACTTGTCTCCACTTTTTTTTTTAATCTTCCTAAAAGTAACTTTTTTTGGTTTTTAGTTGATTTTCAGCTCATTGTCACAGGTCACATCCATTGATTTGTTGAACACTGACTCCTCTGAGTCCATAATAGCCATCACCTGTTTAATTTGTATCTAGAATCACACAGATCCTGATCCTAGTTAATCAAAGGAATTAAAGTCATGTAGATTTGTAACACAATTGACTGTTCTCCTTTTCTTATTTTTTCTATTTTTTCGCTAGTTACTCTCTTACTGTGTAACTGACTAGTGGTACCACGCTCTGAGTAATTATCCTTCCCTATTTATAATTGTATTTTCCTCAGTCCAAGCTTAAAACCTGAACATATCCTACTGCGTTTGAGAAAAGAATTAATTTGTAATGTGGAAAAAATGCCACTTTTCTTAATAACACATGTGCAATACTGTTGAACATCATGCATCTTAGGGAAAAAATTTATCATCCCCCAAGATCCATATGACTGAGAATTATACAGTAGCCTTGATGGGAAAATAGATAAGAAACGTAAGTTTTCACCACGCACCAGTCAAGAATTGGTTTATCATGAAAAACATTGCCTATAGAAATTATTTATTCTGGAACTGAGTCATCCTGTATTGCCTTTTTTTTTTTTTAAGATTTTATTTATTTATTTGACAGAGGGATCACAGGCAGGCAGAGAGAGAGAGATGGGGAAGCAGGCTCCCCACCTAGCAGAGAGCCCGGTGTGGGGCTCGATCCCAGGACCCTGGGATCATGAACTGAGCCAAAGGCAGAGGTTTTAGACCACTGAGCCACCCAGGCACCCCCTGTATTGCCTTTTAACATCCTACCTGTGGCACTTCTAATCCTGGCAGAGAAATCTGGATAATATGGAAATCTTGTGGTCTATACCCACTGATTAATTAACTGTCAGGCATTGACTGGTTAAGTAAATACCTCCTTGGGAACATCTGTATGTTCTTTGCTATTACAAGAATCACATGGGAAGAGCCACGGAGATTTTTAGCTGAACCTCCTTACGTTCAATGAGAAGACTACTGTCTCCGAGGATTTTAAAAACCCTCCCCTGAGCCACAGAGCCTGTTAGGAGCAGGACCGACTTCAGTGAGCCTCTGCTGTGCCCCCACTGTTGTTTTCGTTCCGGTTCTCATGGTCTGCAGCCAACCTGGAGGCCTGAACTTGGGCAAGTAGTAAATATTTAATGTAGAACACTAATTGCAGGCATCAAATGAAAAATTACAACCCAATGCAGAATATCCTTATCAGTTAGGTAGCAGTTTTGTGGTCAAAGGGTTTCAAAAAATGAATTTAGTGAAATTCAGTGGATATGAACAGGTATGCTATAGGAAAAAAGAAAAGAAAAGAAAAGGAAGGAGGGGGGATCAGTTAATGGGCAGAGTTTGGCAGCTGGTTTCTATTCCTGGAGATTCACGAAGCACTTTAGCAAAAATTAGAGTGAGAAGTCCTGAATGACCGTAGCCTGCCTTTAAGTCTACGGTTTCTCTAGAGGCTTGTCCATGTGTTTTGTTTGGTTTGGTTTTTTTCTCTCTGAATACCTCCTTACTTTTGGACATAGAGTTCTTATGGAAATAGAAGACTAACGAATAATGAGTAAACCCAGAGGAAAATACCCAAAGTAGGAGTCTTCCTAAGCTTTTGTTTTGCTTCCGTATTTCTAGCGTTATAAAAATAGGAGCAAAAATACCTGTTGGGCCTTGTGTTAAAAATCACAGAAATTGGGTGTTACTTTTATTTCACTTCCTGTCAGAATAAGGTTTTGTTTTGTTTTGTTTTACCATAAGTTTGGGCAAAGTAAGAGTTTTGGTTACTGTATTGAAGTTTTGTTCAATGTACAGTTTTACGGACATGTGGTTTTCAATAGGACGTAACTAAAAAGAGATTTTTATGATGCTTAAAAGATGTAGTAAGCTTATTAAAATGTAGTCGTAAGGAAAATATTCCTGTAACATACCGTTCGTAGTGTAATGCGTGCTTCCGATGCCTGCTTTTACTTTTGAGCATATGTTGATTCTTTTCTAGAAGTCAGATCTATGCTACAGAGCTATCTGGAAGTCTCCTTTGCCCCTTGGAATAACTCTACCAGTTGTCATGGGGAAGGCAGCAGGTGCTAGTTCCCAAGTGTATACTGTTTTGACTTTCCCGTGTACAAAATATTAGAATAATAAACAGTTGTGGTAAGGCTTGTGGAGATGAAAACTGTTGTAAATCTGTAATTTACATGAAATTTATGTAGCAAAACTTACTGCTCTTCTTTAAGAAACTCCCCTTTGTCATAACTTAGTTTAGGATAAAAATACCTACCTTCTCCAAGCTGATTTATAAAACGTGCATTTTGACAAATACCTAAGGAAACTCATAAACTCTGGAACGAGAAAAAGAAAAAAGAAAACTTAATGGCAGTGTCAGCTGTACTCTCAGTGTAATTTATATTTAGCCTTTTTATCTTGATACTAATAAATACCACAGCCACTTTGAGCAGGCAACTTTAATTTACATCTGTCGGTTAAAGGCTTTAGCTTTTGTTTATGCATTCAAGAATTCTGACTTTTTAAGGTTAGCTGCAAATTTTTGGATCAGCTCCACAAAGAACCATATTGTTGCTAAATGCGGGCAAACTCGAGAACCTCGCCATTTCTGCGTGCGTGACCAGGAGCCAACAGAGTCATTTCCATGTTTATTTACTCTGTTTTAGTGTGTTATGGCAGTTGACAGTGTTCAGGGCTTGTGTTGATGCAAGTCGCCATAAAGCGAGGAAACGCAGGCTATGGAACTGGCGGGGAGTCTGAGCGCCGCAGAGGAACGCGATGTAAGAAAAGAGTTTGCAGAAGGATTTGCGTCAGTCTTGGAAATTGACTCTCCAGGCAAATTGACCTCAACTTTGCGGTCTCTGGAACAAAAGGGATGGAAAGTGGAGAACCACCAAACAAGCCGAATGTACTTTTAGGCAGAGCTGCTTCCCCGACGACAAAACGGGATCCCGTTTGTCCACTCACTGTGGACCCTGAGCCTCAGCATTGCGCCCTCCGTGTTTCATCGGAGCCGCGATGTTCCCAGGCGGGGAGGGGTCGCCCTGTTCTAAGTCATCTTCATCTCTCCCCTCCTTCCTGCCCTGGGAAGCCTTCCAACTCTCCCCACTTTGAAGGGTGAGAAGGAAAGCCCCTCTGACGCCAGTCCCTCCTGTTGCCTTGTACTCGATTTTGATGAGATGCTGCTAGTATTTTTGTCTTGATATTTTATGTCTTTGATATATTCTATGTCTTGATATCAGGTCGGATAGTGTTAGTGTATTTTGCAGACTTAACCATGCGCTGTAGCCAGAAACCTGTCTGTGTTCCTGTTACAAAACCTAGGGTTCTTCTAATGTGCTTCCTGATTGAAAATGAATTCTAGAATCCCTAGGTCAGGGGGGCAAAGGGAGCAAACCAGAAGGTGCATAACATTTCTTGAATGTTCGTCCTGCCTATCCACAGACCTCCTTAAACCTTACCCACAAATCAAAGAATTGTTTTACTTCAGAGAATATTTGATTGCTGCAATTTCTGCTTTTCATCTCTCTCATCAAAATAAGATGCTTTTCATTTTGCTTTCTCAAGAGGTATCCCACTTTTAAATAGAGTGGTAGGAAGGGAGGTATTTTAGCCGAGCTTACCTTTTCATTTGGGCTAGAAAGTTATTTGTGTGGGTAGATGAGTTGCATTTTAATGGAACTGAGGTATCTTCAACTCCTGTGCTTATTTTTCTGCTTTCTTTATATATCTCTCTATTATTAAGAAAGGAATGAGAGGTATTATTTGAGGAAATAATTCTGAAACACACAATTTCTTCATATATGCACGTGGAGAACCTTCCTGACATTCTCAAATTCGAACAGACAACATTAGTCAAGTGCTTAACATTGATTTTTTTTCTTTGGACAACTCTCATCAATTTGAATGTTTTTTGTGAAATATCCAGTAAATTCGTTATAAGAGCAGAGAGCTAATTAGGTAGGTGGTATAAATTTTTGACAGTTTTGACACTGCTGACCTTTTCAGAAAAAAAGATACATATACTCCAGTTGGAGGTGAATCCAGCTGAAAATTAAATACATTTTTACTGAAGTTAATTTTTGAGTTTGGGATGCCTGTAGATCCACATACAGGTGTAAGAAACACTACAGAAAGATCCCATGTACTCCTGACCTTGTCTCCCCACAGACCCGTCCTTCAAAACTGCTTAGTATATATTGACATTGATTCCATGAAGGTATAGAACATTTGCATCAGCACAAGAAATGGAACTATAAAGGAGGAATTACACAGATTTCGGGCAAGATCCCAACTCTGAATTCTTCAGTACTGAAAACGTTTTGTTTCTGGCAGACAGAGTTTATGGGGAAAAAAGGGATTCGATTAGCCTGAATTCAGTTTTCAGCTCTGCCACTGACTGGTTCAGTCATATTCTGGGAGTCACAGCCTTGTTGTGCTTTAATTTATTCCTTTGCAGGGACTTGGTCTAAGTCAGTGAATCTTAACTAGAATGAAAGTGAGTGATGTCTCCTTCTGTCTTGAAGACTTGTCCGAATCCTGGCTTGGAGGGCGTTTTTCAGACACAGTCAAAGGCCTTTGCCTCCTTGTGTACCTCCACTTTCGCCGTAAGCCCATTCTTTTTTTTTTTTTTTAAAGATTTTATTTATTTATTTGTTAGAGAGAGAGAGCGAGCGAGCACAGGCAGAGAGGCAGGCAGAGGCAGAGGGAGAAGCAGGCTCCCCGCCGAGCAAGGAGCCCGATGTGGGACTCGATCCCAGGACACTGGGATCATGTCCTGAGCCGAAGGCAGCCGCTTAACCAACTGAGCCACCCAGGCGTCCCCGTAAGCCCATTCTGATTTTGACCCCCAGACTTCTATGATTTTGACTCCCTCGCTCTCCCTGGAGAACTGTTTCTGAAAACAGTTAACTATGTTACTCATGGACTGTGGATACAGTTTGCCCGTGATTCGGCTCCAGCATCTCTAAGCTTCTTTTCAACTTGAAAATAATAAGAAAAAAGTTTCTACAAAGGAACATTGAAAATCTCTCTGCTTCCTAGCACCCAGATGAGGGCTCAGAGGGATGTGCTGCATTTAGGAATGAAGTTCAGAGTGGTGCATGAGGAAGGCCTTCTCCAAAAGGGATGTAAGAGAACAGGGATCTGAGGACATTTAGGAGCAATCCCACAGAAATCCAATCACCTGACTTGAGAACCTGAAGAAAATGAGTCACTCAGCATGAGACTTTGACCCTGTCTGATGCCTAATTTATAGGTCTTTAAATTTTAGAAATAGGTAACTTCCTCTGTAACTTTCATGTCTTCTCTCCAAAACAAATTTATTATAAAATTATAGCAGAGAAAGAAAGATCAGGGATTTTTATCATTATAATTGCTGTCTTAAATATATTTTATTTACCAGGATCCAGTCTAAGCTAGGAAACCTCCCTGGTTCCCTACTTCTGGTTAGTGCTGTCTCCCTGAATGTGGCAGTGGGACTCCTTTCTTTTTCTTTCCTTAAGGAGCCCAAACATGTGGGGTGGAGGGAGAGAGGAAGGGGTAAAGGAGAAAAAAACAATCTAGGATTACAAGCTCTATCCCTAACTTAAATATTGGAATGCTGAAAGAAAGGAATGAGTTTGAATTGAGAACCAAACAAAGAGGCAAGGAAGAGAAAAGGAAATGACTTTTTTCTATGTTATGTTAGATGTAATACATGAACGAAGGACTGAGGAAATCCAGAAACAATAATATATTCTCCAAAATGAAGGCTAAATGAGATTTTGGGGCCCACACCACAATGAGCCAAGTCAGAAACAGAGCAGCCAACGATGAGGAGAGTTGTCACTGGTCCATCTGATAACCTCCAGGTGTAGAATAACTCTGAAGATGTAAGAATCTTCCACTCGGTCAGCCTGTGGCACGCTTGATTGCAAGAGACAGAGCTAGGGGAAAGCAGTGTACACTCGGTTCCCTGCTTTCAAGGAAGATCCTCTGATTCTACGGGGTGAGTGACACAGCTGTCCTGAGAGATGAATGGACCGTCTAAGTGAGAAAGCCCCAGAGACTGCAAAGGCAGACCCGCTCTGGGCTTGGGGACGTCCGGCGATGACTCATAGGAGGCAGAAGAAAATGTGCTCGATTTATGGGCCAGGTTCAGAGTGGTACATGAGACAGATCATTTGGTATTAATGGTGCCGTGATACCACAGGGGACAGGAAGTACAGCTGATTACCCCTGAAGTAGGGAACTGATAGGTATTAACCCAGGGTCTGAATCTGGAGGCAAGAAGCTGCTGAATTCTTTGTAATTTTATCCTTGAATGAATGCTAGATTCAGGAGTCTTTGGGATTGTTGATATTTCTTTTAAAAATCCTGATCTTTATAAAGATGTATCAACCACCTCCAGTCATCTTCAGCATACCACTCTCTATTAATAAAAAAGGACAGGGGCACCTGGGTGGCTCAGTGGGTTAAAGCCTCTGCCTTCAGCTCAGGTCATGATCCCCAGGGTCCTGGGATCGAGCCCCACACCGGACTCTCTGCTCGGTGGGGAGCTTGCTTCCCCCTCTCTCTCTGCCTGCCACTCTGCCTACTTGTGATCTGTCAAACAGATAAATAAAATCTTTTAAAAAATTAAAAATTAAAATAAAAAGACATAATATGGGTCATTAGCCTAAAAAAGGAGATAAGAGAAGCTACAAAGGGTTGGTAAGATCTCAGATACATCACAGTTACCAACATTTCAGTTAGGGGCGCAACAAGATTATCCTGATTTCAACTGTAAGGATTTCAGACAAGCTGTTCTAAGATGGAAGCGGGCAGAGAGATGACGGATGGAGGGATGGAGGGATGGAAGCAGATGTGGGTTTTCATTTTGAAAGGTGTAACAGAGCACTATCGGCTCGTTGTCTCTTGAAGTTATTCTAAAAGGAAAAAGAACAAAGGAAAACACCGGAAGCCACATAAGGGATTAGCAAAGCTGATCGGGAGCCTGAGCACACTGTGAGGAGGAAGGCTTTTAAGGTGGTTGTCAAACTAGACAGATGATCCGTCACCGGTGGACACCAAGAGGCCCCAAACCATTAGCTGAGATTGTAATCCTCTCAGGCGGGGACACGGGTCTGAGTGCCTGCAGAGACGATCACGATTCATCGAGGAATGGTTATTGCTTCTTACGTGACAATCACAAGAACATCACTAGGTCCGAGCCACAAACTTTAATTGTGAAAGATGGAGCCGATCGTGAAATTGAAAATAACCCTTGCGAGAGCCAGCCTGCAGCTCTGGGTCGCTTGAGAGCATAAACGAGCCTTTGCTACAATTAGCCTTTTTAGTGGTCATCCTGCTACCCTTGCATTATCAACCCATGTGAGTGAAAGACCTTATTTTAAAAAGAATCCATTACAGGGATTTGGGGGAGGAGGAGTACTGATAATCGCTGCTGTTAGAGATGGTGTTTCTACACGATTTATACTTCCGCTCTCCCTAATTCGTCTTGATCACACACGGTGTCGTGAAGTGGTTATGATCGCAGGCTGGACACAAAGTGCCTCTACTTCTTTGTGAGGCGGCCCTAGACAGTGTAACATTTAGGGGGTCTCAGTTTCCTCATCCATAAAATGGGGGTAAAAATAACACTGAAATCACAGAGCTGTGACGTTTCGATGAGTTACTCTGTGAAGAGCACTTTGACAGTAGAAAACACCACCACTCAAAACAGTCTTTCTCTATAACTTCCTTCTTTGAGCCTCTGAGCTCTGTGGGGGTGGGGGTGGCGTTCCCCGCAGCGTAGTGCAGGCCTGTGGGTTGAGCTCCAGGGGAGTGGATTCCGAGCTCCAGCAGGAGGAGCGGGTGTCCCTAATAGCCCTGCTAGTTTTTACAAAGAAAATAGGAATTAGCTTTGACGGCATGTAGGAGAGGAAACCATGAGAGGCCCAAACACAGCATCCGGCTACTGATATATATATTTTTTTAAGATTTCATTTATTTATTTGACAGAGATCACAAGTAGGCAGAGAGAGAGAGAAGGAAGCAGGCTCCCTGCCGAGCAGAGAGCCCGATGCGGGGCTCGATCCCAGGACCCCGAGATCATGACCCGAGCCGAAGGCAGAGGCTTAACCCACTGAGCCACCCAGGTGCCCTGCTACTGATATTTTTAATGAAAGAAAAAACAGAAACGAGGATTGTGTCTGAAGTACATAGAAAATTTCAGCCAGGAGCTAAGATACCTGGTCCTTTGCTGTTTGTTATAATTTCCAAATATCTGTGGCTTTTCTCACCCGGGTCTCTGTCTCTGTCTCTCTCTCACACACACGCCCCTGGAAAGCTTTGCCCCACAACCAGTTTCCAATAATTAACATCATACCCATCTTTCAAAGTGTGGACTGAGACCGCTTGTATCCCCAGTTACAAGGATTTGCTACGAGCTACCTCTCAAAAGGTCTTGCCTTTTAATTTGCCTTATTCTTCTTACTAGGCAGTAAACTCTTTAAGACAAAAATCCTGTTATCATGACCACTTATTACTTTTAATCTTCACCTGTCTGCCTCCCCCTTGAGGCTCAATCCAGACCCCTTGTGCAGTGTGGGCACAAAAAATATTTGCCAAACTATGAACGAATCCCAAATCTGTGTAGGCAAGGAATGTCACTCCCTGGAAAACTTTCAGAAAATCTCTTTTTCCAAGCCCCTGAAGACAAGAGTGACAGCGTCACATTTGACAACTTATAGAGAAAGACTGTTTTGAGTGGTGGTGTTTACTACTGTCAAAGTGCTTTTCACAGAGTAACTCATCGAAACGTCACAGCTCTGTGATTTCAGTGTTATTTTTACCCCCATTTTATGGATGAGGAAACTGAGACCCCCCTAAATGTTACACTGTCTAGGGCTGCCTCACAAGGAAGTAGAGGCAGTTTGTGTCCACAAACTTTGTGGATTTGTGTCCACAATTATTTAACTTACCTATCAAGTTATTACAACAATTGATACTTTAGATTGTTAACTAATTAAGATAAATAAATATGCTCTTCCCTGTTCGGTCAGTTGGGTTCTCTGTGAATTTTTGTTCCGGTGTTTATTGTATTCCTGGCCACAGCTCGTTGCTGGTACATCTATTAGGCATTTGAAATGTTGAATTACTCTGCGTCACATTTGTTCTATTACTGTCTAGGCTCTGGGCAGCCTCCTAGGGTCGTCACACCATAATCTTAAACACAACACGTGCCTTGTGGCCCAGATGTTTTCCAAGAGGGAGGGCTGCAGCCAAGAAAAGCAAGATAGCATCTCGAATACCCACAGGGATTGATATGACTGAAAAAGCAACCGTACAGCCAACTGGATAGCTGTCCAAGAAAAAGTGAGCCTGTTATTTGTGTAGTTGGAGTTTTCGTGATCAAATAGTAGAATTTCAAACAATTTTTGCGATGAGATCTTTCACTTCGCAGGTTCTCATAATAACTGCTTCTCTCGTGCGGACTCACGTCTGGCCGTTTGTGGATGAAACTGGGATTATAGCCACAGCGAAAAGGAAGAATTCATGGACTGTGTGCTGTTTTTCCATAAATGTGACATGATTAAAAGAAAACACCTTTCTTTGCTAATAATTTGCAAGTAGCACAAAGAATGAACAAAGATTGCTTCTAGAACTGTACTTAGACTGTGACTAATCGGCTCTTGTGGTTGTTTTGCCCCTGAAAAGGTTGCCTTTTGTAGTTTCGCAGTGGACAGGGGGTTGGGTTTGGTTTTGTTTTGTTTTAATAGCTAAATTATGGCTTTTCGTGGTGAAGGCTTACATACCTATTAACAAAGAAATGAAGTGGTAATAGTACATCCATATTTTCATTTCATTATAACAGATCTGCATCTTTTTTATCACTATTCACACAGCTCACAGTCACAGGCATCCAACTCGAGGGAAGTGTGGAATTTCACGAACATGTCATGATAATGACATAGACAGACTTAGTCCTACCTCTTGCCCCTGGAAATGTTTTGGCTTCTGCTCTCATCTTAATAACTTGAATTATATCATTGTGTGCCCTAGCCTAGGAGAGGAGAACCAATAGGAAGGTGATTTGGTTCTGGAGTCTACCTAGCACTCTAGGTCTGTCTTAGGAACAGTGGTCTGAGATGTCTGTGCCCTTCCTGAGCCAAATTTTGAGACCCCCTCAACTTCGAGATCCTAGAGTGGTGTGACCTCAGATGAGCCAGGCTCGCGTACAGTTAGGTACTCATTGCTAGCTTAGAGCCCACGGCTTTCAAAATTTTTAAAGTGTCTACATCCCCGTTTATTCCAAGTCAAATCTAATTTTTTTTTCCTTAAAAAATCAAGTCAGGAGGCGCCTGGGTGGCTCAGTGGGTTAAAGCCGCTGCCTTCGGCTCAGGTCATGATCCCAGGGTCCTGGGATCGAGCCCCACATCGGGCTCTCTGCTCTGCGGACAGCCTGCTTCCTCCTCTCTCTGCCTCTCTGCCTACTTGTGATCTCTGTCTGTCAAATAAATAAATAAAATCTTTAAAAAAAATCAAGTCATATTACCTCTTATGAAGTAACTTTGGGATTCCAGGACCCCATAATACCATTGGCCCCGAGTTCCACTCATGTTCTGCGGCAGCCCTTCACCCACGTGGCGCCGTGTGAAAACATCTGCTCTGCTCCCGGCCAGATGGGACCCACCGTATTTAGCAGTTTAACATGGCCACACCATCTGGTCATGTGTGCAGTGAGGACAGTAGCGATCCAGCCGTCCTTCTTTGCCCGGTGTCCTTGCAGCATTCCCTGGAGCATATGTGGCATTACTTAACATGCTAGGCCCTGTTAGATCATCTTTTGGTTCTAAAGTTCTGAGGCCATAATGGTGTGTAAAGACCAAGGACTCCGAAGGATTAAAATCACCACGTGTAATCTCCTGGTAGAGATCAACTCCGTGGGCATGGCCGGAAAGCAGGCAGGTGCATCCCTTTTGAATGTCAATAGTAACCTTGAACAGAATGAACCGTTATCTGAGATCTTGACATTTAGGCTGAGGTGGGCATCACCCAAGAATTAGGAATTTGAGGTGGTTTTATCTTACATTCCTAGTAGGAGTATCTCACTACTGCTTGAAGGATATCCTTATGAAAGTTACATGGAAATCGAGGGATTTTGTTCAGTGTCTCTTTCTGTACGTTAACCATTTAAGGCAGCCTAAATCCCCTCTATCCCCCAGGAAAAGACCATCTATAGGCTTTGTTTTCATGCTAATTAAAAGGTGAAATTCACATTCTCTTCTTGATTCAATGCAACCTTGTGCTCCACACCATTTCTCTGTATTGATAATATTCCCCCAAAAGAGACATGAATGTTCCAACTTGTGCGGGACACACTGTTAGGAAACAGAATCTGAAAATGGCCTGAAGAAAAGAGAATCCCAGGTGCAACTACCAGTTTCTTTATGTGCTAGTGAGTAAAGATATTGTGACATGTTGGGCAGTTCTTAAAAAGTGTTTATGTATTTTGGTTTTAACTGATCAAACTTTTTTAAGTAGCAAGATTCTGTAGACGTTAAATACAGGAAGAACAGCAAAGAAGTTGTGGGAATTGTTGGTATGATTCATTTACAAATTTCTGTTTTTTCTACTAATTAGGGAGTTGCATTCAAGTCTGTGTAAAGAGATACTTTAGTGGTGCCCTTCTTTGAGCTTTTTGAATTAATGCGTGGGCTGCTTCCTGCCTTGGATAATTGAAAGCAAATTACATGTATCCTGTTCTCCCTAAAGGAGAAAATGATACTGATTTTATCACATCATCATCTTCATAGCTAGCAGCAAATGCCTTTATTGAGCACCCACTGTATACACAGCACTGTTCTAATCAAAGATAGGCAACTAGATCAACCTTTGAGGTCTCGTTTCTGTTCTTCCTCCTTTATTTCCATAACTTAGTTAGCTTCCAAAGCCCAATTCTAATATGCATAATTTAAGTATATTCCAGATTCAGTCAGGTAATTTTTTTTTTAAAGCGTTCTCAGGACGGGATCAACGCATACTATTGCATACACATGCTACGAGAGTTTGGTACAGTTGGCTGCCGGCAACAGACTCTGAGATTTATTCTGTATCGCTATTTTCCAGCCTGTTGGATGCCAGCCAGTTGCCTAATGGATCATGAGTGAGTCAGTTTCATTCAGCCTCTTAGCAAAGTCAATTTGTCCAGCAGCACACGATTTTCTGTCATGTAGCGTCTTTGCCTGGCACTGCAGTGACTAGCACAGTCTGTTCCTCCATCTCTAGATTCTAGCTGGGGTTTGGCCCCAGAAGGCTGGTCTAGAGAATGAGAGTCCTCTTCTAAGGAGGAACAATGGTGTCAGGAAAGCTTCTGGGAAGAATTAGGTAGACTCACCTATATTCCAAAGCAGGCACAAAAATATCCAGATGTTAGGTTGGCTTAATATCTTCATGGGGCAATGAACAACATTTGCCTTTTGATGACTTCAGGCCCCAAACCTCTTGCTATTTTAAGTTGCTGAAAAATAATGAAAACAGGGTCCATCTGGAAGGGACTGAGTGGTATGTGCCAATAAACCTGACTCATGGCCCAGTGTCGAAGGTCAGAAGGTCAGTGTGGCCCCTTTTAAATCTGCCCAGTGCATAGGACAAGGGACCAGGTCCAGGCAGGATGTGAGATAAGCACATCTTCTGTACTCCCATTGCTCCCTGCCAGACCTCAGAGCTCATTACGTGCCAGGCACTCGGTGTAAAATAACTGCAAAATTCTAATTCCCCATTGGAGAAACTGTGGCTTAATGTATATATTACTTGGTTCATTCCATTCTATTTGATACAGTAAAATCAAAATCTGGGGAACCATTGTGACGTGGGCAGACATGTTCCTGTGGATCAGAAAAGCTTTGGTTTCCGTTATTCATACCTTTCAGGTGTTAAAAGTATGCAAAAGACAGTCTAGCCTCATCGACTCCCTACTTCCATTGTGAGGAATCAGAACAGACCACTTCCCTCTTTGATTCATTTTTGAAAAATTGTCCATAATGAGGCATACCTCATGCTTGTCTGCCTTCCCCTTGCCTTTTGTTTCTTCCTGTCTGGACTAAGGAGCAGGCTCTTGGCATGATTTCAGCTGTGCTTTCTTAGCTGTTATGCATTGAGCACATTCTACCAGGTAAAGGCTAGTGTGTTCTTTTCACTAATGTTAGCAGGTTGTAACTTAATCTTCCATTCCGCCTTTCACCCCCAGAATCTAAGTGGTCAGAAGGCACATTTTCAAGCTACATGTCCTACATGATATCCAAACTTGCTAGTATCAATTATTATCATAATTTCAGATCCTAGATTGCAGATGTTCATCCTAAGACTTTGCCAGTATTCTTAGGTCTGGTATTTTTTTCCCCCATAGATGAGTGTTCCAATTTAAGTGTGTTTTCTTTTCACAAGTCTTCGATGTATAACTGTTCTGACACTTCAGAGATCGTAGTATTCCTAATATTTAGTCTCATGAGGTGCTCCATTTTTTAAAAAGTACTCTTTTTATTGTGTTTCTTTCCTGCTGACCCATCATTGCACTAGACCCTGTTCCTTATTTGTCTTTTGAGCATGACTAATAATAATAAAGTCTGAGCTCCAGTCTCAGATTCCATATTTTAATTGTATAAAGCAGCTCTGAAGACCCAGACTGACAAGATCCCGAGCCTAAATGAAATTAGGTCATGTCTCAGAGAAATCATCCTGTGAACCAAGCAGAATGTGTGGGTGTGTGCACATGTGGGAGAGAGAGAGAGAGAATGTACTTGCACACAGAGCCCACAGCACTAATAGTATTTCCTCAGACTGCAACTACTCAGGGCCCGTGTGGTGAAGTGAAAAGAACTTGGGGGTAGATCTAGCATTCATGTGACAGGTGAGGACCCGAAAGCCTAGACTGAGCACATTGTGTGCCTGAAATCCCCCAGGTCTCTCAGGATGCTCCTGGCCCAAGCCTCTCTACTGGGAGCCAGCCCTGACTGGGGCCTGATGACACAGCTCCTAATGACACACTTGGGGGGTGGGGGGCAGGTGAAGTTTTCGCCTACAGGTCCATCTCCAGATTCTAAAATTTACCAGCGAGGTTGTGAACTCCAGAGCTGCTAAGCAGAACTGGAGAACAGCCCTGTATCGTTATCACGTGGGGAAGTCCAGAAAGGAATAAAAAGCAGACTCATGGCGCCTTCTATACCCGGGAAGCAGATCTATCCCAAAGAAGAGTCAGGAACGAATTTGTTATAGGCAAGACGTTCCCTGTGGGGTTAAAAAAACAGAATTGTGCAGATGTGAAGTTGGATGTGTACATGGCCACTGTGATGTGCAGAGGTAGCATGCCACGGGGCGTGTGTGGGTCCCCAAAGTCATTAACACCACGTGGTCTCAAAGCACCACTCCTTTTTGCTAATATTATTAAGTGCCATCTATTAAAAAATCAGATGCTTGCAAATGGGAGTATTTAAATCATCGGAGGAAGCAAGATTGGGTGTATCCCATGATTATCAAAGACTAATATCCAAATAAGGGTATGATCAGACAACTCAAAACAGTCCCAAGACTGAAGCAAAGGAATGTCCACAGTATCCTAAGCCAGTGTCTGGATGCTGAAAATCAGCCTTACTCGTCAATGAAAGTGACCACAAAATTAGATGATTTTGACCCAAAAGAATGCCTCAGCCTCCTTTCCAAGAGTGCCTGCCAGCTTTCCATTTATGCGTTTCCCCCTCTGCACCCGCAGCCCCAGGTGCAAATGAAGATGGCTTTCTGTTTGATTCGAAGACAGAGCTTTATGTCACTGAGCATAATGTGAACTGAGCTGAACGTGAAGGAAGGAAACTCTTCCCATCGACATCGGCAGTTTGGGGGAGACAGGGAGACTGAAAACACCACTTGTGTCTCAGAAAAGCTTTCCCAGGAGTTGGATGGTGTTAGATAATGTCACGATCCTCTTCACTTTCAAAGTTCCTTAATTACCTTAGAGAGAGGGAAAACTGTATCTAAGTGGTGGAAATCTACATTTCTTTTCCCTGAGTGGAGAAAAGAGCACACTGCTCTTCAGCCGAAAGCCCTCACCAGTTTCCCAGGTTTCCTTTCCCTGACACGTCCAACTCCTCCACCGGCAGTAAGGACCCTCTGGGCCACTCCACAGCTTGAAGAACACAAGATCCTTGAAAATTATCACCATCTCAGAAGTAGCAATTATATTAAGCAGCCTCGGCATGCTTCCAGATTTTACCTATACCTGGTTTTTTTTTAAAAAAAAATTTTTATAGTGCTTTGAAGATGGGAGGTAGTAAAGTCTCATGATTCTTTACCAAGAACCTTAAAATGCAAGGGAATTCATCTTTAAGGATGGTTTCGTGCGTCTGAGTTGTGTACTTGATGTAGTTTCATAGACTGGAAGTTCTGTGAACTATCAGATTGGATGGATGTTGCCTCCACTTCCGTCTGCGGGACCGACTTCATTGTTAAATTGAACATTAGCGCTGACAGAACTAGTTCTTCGTAGGAGTGGGTTGAGAAAAATCGAAGTAGGATCATGTGGGCTAAGCTTGAGGCAGTCTGTTCTGTTGAAGAATTACTAGGCACACCAAAGGAGATGGTCCTGGGCTAGTCGTCTCTCTGAGCTTTGCCATGCCTAGCATTTTCATCATGGGTAATTCGGAGAAACTCGATTTTTGTGCCAAATACTTACCTGTTGATTCTATATGTAAGAATCTGGAGAAAAAAAAACAAAACTTTCTTATTGGCAGATATGATGATGTTGAACTACCTTTAGATATCAGCACTCTTTCCTGGAGCTGGTGTGGTTTCTGGGATAAATGCACACTGCTGTAGAATTCCAGCTCAGTTACATGACTCCCAAAGAGACAGAATGGACTAAATTCAGAGCTGGAAAGATACCTAACAACAATCTACATATGTTTGAGCTGAAACTCGTTAGAATATAGCAATAGGAGACCAATCAAAAGACATGGCAATTAGAGTAAAATTGTATCACAAAAATAAATTTCAGAAGCCAATATGATTTTCATAAATCAGGGAAGTATGGCTCTCTTACTTTTTATAGCATCTGAATTATGGCTTAGACTTACTAAGAATTAGAAAAACACATTTCACTGCTATCTCTGATTCCTCAATGTCATATGGAATAGTCCCTTAGACATTAATGTGCTGAAGAGGTTAACAGCAATTTTCAATCAGTAAACATAAGTAAAGCACCTAGAAAAAAATTGCTTTTTTTTTTATATAGCCTTCAAGGAACAGCTGGAGATTGGAAGAAGCGTAGAAGGAGCGGAACATCAAGAAATACATATCAGTGATTCAACCGTAGGAAAGGTTCATTGCAGGAGAGTTATGAGGGCAGACGGGATTTTCTAGCTGTCGAGGAGGTGCAGGGCTCTGGGCCCACATTGCAGCAGGTGCATTATAAGCCACAAGCCCATCTCTCAGGTGTTACGGTAGCAGCCATATCTGTCTCTGCCCGGAGAGAAAACCAGGATGGTAGAAAGTCTTTGGAAATAAGGGCCCGTAAAAGAGCCCTGAGCACCTGTCACAAGCGATAATAACAAAATAAAGGCCTAGGAGAGGGTCAGCTGGAGATCTGGGTAGGGAAGCAAGGCCCCCACTTGGCTTAACTCAGGATGGCCTTTGCAAACTGAATGGTTTGCATCCTTTATGACTTACTGCATTTTATACTAAGGCTGGTTTCAGAGAATTTCCGGTCTTTTTTGACGTGGAGGTGAGGGGATTGAAAAAAGAAAAACAACCCCATAGCTGATCCTTGGGTTTGACTTTCCATATAATATTAAAATCTTAATATTATTAGGGTTATATTATATTATTATAATATATATTATATATATAATATATATTATATACATACATTATATATTACATATAATATATATAATATATATTATAATATATTAGGCGTGGTTTCCAGAGGGCATTGCGTCTAACCCCTTCCTTTCAGACAGGACTTCGTTGAGATCAACCAAGGAAATATTATTCCCTATTTCATCTATTCACAAATAAGGCACAAACCCTCCTGGAAAAATATTCCACAACTGCCTGTATAAAGGCTTCCAGAGATGAAGATCCTAACGGTGACCCACAGTTACATTGCCAAGTATATTTCAATGTCTTAAGCAAATGATACACATTGTCGTGTATTTGGATTTGGATTCTGACTTCATATGAGTACACTTATCATAGGGTCAGTTGGTTTGAAACTATGGATGAGTAATTTTGCCTGGATAAGACTGCCATGCAAATGTAACTCTGCCTTTAATTAAGTAATCATTAAAAATGAAGGTTGTCTCCTTCCTCCCATTCTGTACTTGACAGTGATCGAGGGGCTTGGTATGCCCATGGTGGCACACACAAAAAATGGAATCAGTAAATTAGAGCAGTTGTCAGACCCAGATTCTGATTAGTTAAACAGCTTGCCTGGGTTAGTGATTAATGCAGCTGTAGGAACGAAATCTGCTTTCCTAGAGAAGTCAGAAGAGAACCTTTAATGGAATAGAGTTATATGATAGTTGTCCAGTGATATAAACCATCTTTGAACTTAGTCAAATATAGATGTAATTTAATATTGAGACTTGAAAGAAATACTGGAAAATTGACTTTGTAAAAGAACAAAATTTTGAGGTGTGTTTTTTTTTTTTATGTCACTGTATAAATGGGATTAGTGTACCTTTTGAGATTATTCTTTTAGAATTTCTTGCCTTTTGTTGTCTGGAGCCACCATTTCTCTGGAAATGTGCGAATATTAATAATGGTTCAACTTTTGCTCTCATGTCAATATGCAAATCTTTACTCGGTAATACAGGGATTTGATTATCAACATGATAAGGAAGTACTTAAGAGAATACTCAAATGCACAAGGCTCTTTCTTCTAAGGGTTTAATCATTCAAGCTATTGAAAAAAAAGATGTTTTTATTGACAACTTTATGGAGATATAAGTCACATTGCCATAGAAGTCACTTCTTTATACAATTCATTGTTTTAATACATTCACAAAGTTGTGCAACCCATCACCACTGTCTAATCCCAGAACATTTTATCACCCCAAGATAAATCTCCTAGCGGTCAGCAGTCCCTCCCCATCTCCTGTTCCCTGCTCCCCCCAGCAATGCAAGTCATTTTGGAAGCAGGTGCTCTGAGTAAAATGCTACATTTTTCTTTTGTGTTTGTAGCTGGCAAAAGTGTTACAAATCCCAAACAACTGATTCCACATATAGAGGTATATGTAAATTATTAGAATGTTCTTCATTTCATTTTTGGTGAAATGAAGTAAAGAATAATGAAATATTTCAATCATATACAATTGACGAAATAATTTTGGCAATACTTTGAAATGAAGAAACTAGATGAATGCTTTAATTTAACTCAAAATTGACATAAGCAGAAAGTCAAACTAGGTAGATTAAGGCTAAATTCTATTAAAGAAATAAATTAATTACCTTCCCATTCGTGTATAAACTATTACATAAACTGTATATAAACACACAGATAGAACTTAGAAATTCCTTTTAGAAATCTGCATCCCTTTCTAATTTTTTGACAACTACTTCCTTCTTCCCACAAATACAATAAAGCCTCATTCTAATTGGTAGGTTGGGTTAATCCTGCCTGTCAGCTGAAAGAATTTAGTTGCTGTGTATATCTGTGAACAGAGGCTGTGATAAGTTACATGATAAGGGACATAGAGTACAAAGGAAACATGTAATTTATAGAAGTAACTGTAGTACACACATTTTATTTTTAAATTTTTACTGAAGTTCCAGTTAGTTAACACACAGTGTGATATGAGTCTCTGGTATACAGTTTAGTGACTCGGCACTTCCATATAACAGCCAGTGCTCATCCTAGCAAGACTACACACTTTTGAAAATAACAAATACCGTGTTTGTATAAGACTCTGCGTGTTCTTATCTGTCTCCTCCTGCAGCCCAGGCTCACCCCAGAGACCCTTGCTGCACTGACCCATATTCACTTATCGAACGGGCCGTGCCCCTTCCTGGGTTGGCTTACTACTGACAAGTTATCATTGCTGGGTTTTACATCTCACTAAATCCCTGATTTCTCAGCTTAACTAAAACCTATTTCGAGGTAGGCAGAGCTGTGAACTCAAGAGGATGTGCTTAACTAAAACAGGATTCCCTTTGCTAAATGTGACCACAAAAATCAATAAAAAATTATAGATTAGTTACCAGCTATCATTTTCTGGCTTATATATGTATTTTTGCCCTGCTACCTTCTGTGAAGGATTGAAGGTATTCTGACTCTGCTGCTTTCATTTGCTCAAATGTGAACAGAAGATAAGACTGGGGCACCTCGTGTAAAGGAGAGACCTGTTTGAATCCAAACTCTCCCAAGTGAATGGGGCTCCTCGGTGGCTCAGT
>ML109327.1:10446-23710 GCA_003697995.1 Taxidea taxus jeffersonii | reverse complement strand
CAAATAAATAATAAATCTTTTTTTTTCCTTTTTTTTTCAGATTTTTTTAAACTTATTTATTTGACAGAGATCACAAGTAGGCAGAGAGGCAGGCAGAGAAAGAGGGGGAAGCAGGCTCCCTGCCAAGCAGAGAGCCCAATGCGGGGCTCGATCCCAGGACCCTGGGATCACGACCCGAGCCAAAGGCAGAGGCTTTTTAACCCACTGAGCCACCCAGGCGCCCCTAAATAATAAATCTTTAAAAAGAAAGAAAGGAAGAGAAAAGAAAAGAAACTCTCCCAGGTGGATCTGAAAGTCCGTAAACTGACAGGGGACACCAAGATCATGAGATCACATAAGTGACATTTCCTCGAGACTTCATCACAAAATAAATCAAAGTGCTAGAAATTACCCGGAAATCAAATATGCTTCTAGGATGATTCATTGATAAGAGTAACTTCTTATCATTGAGCCAGCTTGACACCTAATATCAAAAATAGAAAACCTTTTAATTATTTTTACTGGCGTAAGTATTATTAACACAAAAAAATCAAAAAGAAATGGATATTTAAGGAAAACAAGTCCTGAGTGCTGTCTTTAAGGCATTGATCAGAGACTGCCTACATCTAAAAACTGACTCGAGTTCATCACCATCACTTACATCTCTCAGGAAACTGGTGGGAAAATGTGTGGACTTGGCAAAAATCATGTCAGTCTAAGTTCAGATGTGCCTGATGGCCATACTCGTCATCGTACATGTAGGAAAATCAACTGACCTTGTTGAAACAAACAGCAACTTGTATTAGGGCAATTGCATTGGTAGAGATGAGCTTTCAAAGATTTATTTATTTGGGGGGTGGGGCAGAGGGAGAGAGAGAGAATCAGACTCCCCACTGAGCACAGAGCCCCACACGGAGGCTCAATCTTATGACTCTGAGATCATGACCTAAGCTGAAACCAGAAGTCTGACGCTTAACTGACTGAGCCACCCAGGAGCCCCGAGAGATGAGCTTTCAAAGGAGCACGGATTCATGGATGTTATAAATTACTGTGATTTCTCACTTGCAACATTATCAGTCAGCTCTTGGAACTTGAGGAAAGGAGGAATCCAGAAAGGGAGGTGAATCACAAGGTTGCTGAAACTATTTTAATTTGTCTTACAGTCTTCTTTTTGTCTTTTCATTCTTTCCTCTAATGACTGGGTTTTTCAACAATAATTCAAGCAAGCATCAAAATGAACAAATGTACCCTAAAAGGGCAATTTTGCTTGAGTTTAATGATGATTTACCTTAAGTAAGTCAATAACTGGGTAGTATTTAATTATATTTTCTATTTGTTTAGAAAAATGTTTTTATATTTTAATTTCCTATGCAACTCACACAATTCCTGTCTGAGAGGACGGAGGAATTTTGGAGATAATTCGTGAAGCTTTTGAGCATTCCCTACCTCTTTAGCCTCCTTGTCTGTCCCTGAAGCCCAGCAGGGCTCTGCTTAGAGGGAGCATGAAAACTATAACAAATGCTGTTAGTTTGTTTTTTTTTTTTTTTTCTCAAAGATTTTCTTTGTTTATTCGACAGACAGAGATCACAAGTAGGCAGAGAGGCAGGCAGAGAGAGAGGAGGAAGCAGGCTCCCTGCTGAGCAGAGAGAGCCCGATGCAGGGCTTGATCCCAGGACCCTGGGACCCTGGGACCATGACCTGAGCCCAAGGCAGAGGCTTTAACCCACTGAACCACCCATGCACCCATGCTGTTAGTTTGGAAACATCCTTCTATCTGTTTGATCACTCGGGAAGAGTGATCTGACAGACACTTTGATCTCTTTTTGTCTCATGATAGTGGAGAAACTGTTCTGTTGATGATTTTTAAAATTGTTATTATTTTCACAAATATCTGGTGTGGGCTCTAACGCCAGATATCTTTGTAATTATCTTTCTAACACCAGCTGTCTTTGTAACTCACATGCAAGGTCATACGTTTATGATGATTCCTAGACTTTCTAGTGGGATCAGAGACATCAATTCGGAAGTCTAAAAATCATTAACAGGATCAAATAAAATTAGTCTGTTTCCTTCCCAGTAATAATAGGTCATTAAAAAAAAAAGTTATGTTCATGAAGACACATGCAAAGTCAATTTCTTGATTTACTGTTCTTTATTATACATCTGATACCAGTCTCAAAAAAAAAAAAAAAAAAGGAATGGACAGAAAGTAGAAGAAAACTCTGAATTTTTCATCAGCTGAATATTAGTTGTTTATCTGTGAAGTAGCAATGGTACTTGGAATAAGAAAAAGATTTTTTCCTACCACATATAAGCAAATCTTGTGAAGAAATGACAGTATTTGTATTACTTTCTCTTTACTTTTACCTATTTTTCTTCTAAAGTAGTTTCTTTCAGGACCTTGGGGACTGCTAGGGACTCTTAAGTCAGAACCAGTTATGAATTCCTTTTTTTCTTCTGGTAAATTGATGGATAAAGAAAATATAATTTATTTTCTTCTGGTCAGTCTGTTCACGGGAAGGAAAATATAGAAATGAAAATCTGTTCTTATACACAAAACATGTTTTGTTTTGTTTTTTAAAGAAATAGAAATATGTCAAGCTATTTTAAAAATTTGGAACCAGGGAAGCCTGGGTGGCTCAGTTAGTTAAGCATCTGCCTTGGGCTCAGGTCCTGATCCTGGGGTCCTGGGATCAAGCCCTGAGTCAGGCTTCTTGCTCAGTGGGAAGCCTGCTTCCCCACCTCTGTTGGCCCTTCCCCTGCCACTTGTGCTCTCTCTCCCTGTCTCTCAAATAAATAAACAAAATCTTTTTAAAAAAACAAAAATGAAGAAAAATTTGGAACCAACACAGCAACATTTTGCTAAGTATTTGGAATAAAGGTGTTCACACAATTTAAAGTTTATGCTTTGTCCTTTTGGGGTCTTTAAAGACCCGTCATGGCTAACTACCCGATATTTTCACTGAGGCAGTGTTACCACACATTCAACACATTCTAAAAGTGATGCCTTCTCTCGGGACGTGCTAGAACAGTACAGTAGTGACTTCTGGTAAGGATGGTTTTACTGTCCTCGCCCCTGTGACTCCTCTGCCTGTGCTGACTGCAGTATGCTGCTTAATTTCAGATACCATCAGCGAAAATGGAACATGCTGAACAAGCACTTATAAACTAATGGCTCGTTATAGAACGGAGCTGTGGCCCTTCAGTAACAAAGAATGATTCAGAGGAAATGAGTTAATTTAACAAATTGCCAGTTGCCCACCAGCCGTCTTAGCTGAGGGATGATATATGCAAGGTGCACTAAAAAGAATGTTTTCCTCGTCTTTTTTCTGTCCATTTCTCCATCTCCCATTGCACCCTGGGGAGGCAGGAAAAGTGGAGGGGGGTGCATAGAAAATAAAAACTGGGACAGACTGGTAAATTTTTATAGTTATTTTTTGAGCTGGATTAAATGAATTGAGGGTTGAATCTTCAAAATGATTTCTTTTTTTAAGGGTCTATTTATAATCTGGATATTTTCAAGTGAGGAGAGGTGATACTGTCAGGCTTAAGTCTTCTGAAGATTTACTAAATTGTAGAAGTAGCTTCGCAGAAGATGCAATGAAAGAACTTTTGTATAACATATATGTCATGTTTACAACGTTAGAAACAAGTGCTCTCGTATTTTATGAGACAGCCACAGAACAACCAAATAAAAGGGGTGCTTCAAAATCCGTATCAGAAGGCAAGATTTTATTTCCCAAGGCTCAAACCAGTTTAGGTGTGCAAAAAGTACATAAATGTTGCCTGAGTTTCTGCACGATAAATCTGACGATTCCCTGCTTTATTTTGCCACTACTGTTAGGAAATTAGTGGAATGTGTTCAAGTATTTCTGCTTGAAAAAAATCACTGAAAATACAGTGTTCTTCAAGTCATAGCACAAACAAGCTCATATTTATCATTTATAGGCAGGTTTTATTGGTCCTGGGGCCTGTAGTTCCCCCCACCTATACCTCCTATTCATCTGCTGATGGCCAATAAAAGCTACAGGAAGTCTCATCAGTGAAATTAGTAATCTGTGGGGACGGAGATGCATTAATGCCTGTCATTCGAGATTTGTGATCATTGGGCTATGCTTTTTATGACCATTGAAAATATTGGCTTGCCTTAATAAAATGTAGAGTCACTTCTGTTGTTAAATATATTTTAAAATGTGAGCACAGAAGTATCCTTTGAGAGCCAAATGAATTTTTTTTAATTTAATAAAGTACAGCTTTTAGGACTAGCAATCAGTGTGTGATAAGTGACCACATATTTTAACTGCTTTCTGCTATCCTTGACAAAATTTAAACTGCTAAAACAGCAAAAATTTTGTTTTGGAGATTTATAGAAGTGGAAGATATGTAAAGAACATTAGATATTTTTTTCCGTTTTGTAATGGGATCTCCTCTTGATCCGCTCTTTATTTCTGGTCTCATTGTGCACCAGTTACAAGTTGGCAAATTAGAACCAGGATACTTGAGATTAAGATTAATACATGTCATTTTGTGGTCTGTAAAGTCTTGTCAGATCTTGCTTAAATATGAAAATTGTTGAGTGTAGCCCAAACCACCAGCATCACGGGTAAACTGTTTCATTCCCTCCTTCCAGTCATAGGACCTCAAGTTGGAAGAAATCTTGAATGATCCCAACTCCAACCTACCCCCACTGCAATGAGTCCCAACCATCAACTAGCCCAGGTTTCTTTAGTTAGAAGAAAATGCCCCATTTACCAAAGCTTACCCATTTTATCTTTCCTTAGCTCTGCAGATTTTTTTTCATATATTCAGCTGAAAATTGATGTTCCTGTAATAGTACCCCATTTCTGCCCCTTTAAATAAACACTCCATTACATCCAACTTTGATATATTCGAAGATTAATACCCTTTGCCTAGATTCTTCTGCAACAAACACCAATGCCATCTACCTCCTCGGTATGGTAAAATTTGAGTCTCCTAGCCAAGCAGATTTCTGTACACTGAATAAATTCCATTTTGCCAACATTCTTTCCACTCTTTTCTGTCGACACAGTTTCCTATTATATGTCATTTCTGCCTAAGTCTTCAGCAGCATGCGTGGTGACTAAGTGAAATAGGGATATGTGTGATGACGAAGCTCTTCTACCTCTGCTGGGTCTCCACGTCCGGGAGCCTGCTAGGAGAATTCTTGGCATATAGTTTGGAAGGTATCTCTGCATCTCTTCACAATCTCCCCTTTAACCCGCAGTCCCCAGAAATTATCTTCTATGCTCTGGCATTTGTGCTGAGAGCAGAGCAGTTGTTTTACAAATTCAGCCTACTTTGGGGACTCTGGATGTCTTTTCACACCATAGTGTAGTGAGACCTATACAGAATATTGTTAAAAAACCTGACTCAGAGTTTGTGCAGTACCCTATTCCTGGACTGCTTTGAGCTCAGAAGCAAGCCTTTCTGCTGGTGATGTTATTGACTCCTAAGTCATTATTGCCTTTGGACTTGAATCTTGAGACTATCAAAGTGCAGAGGAAAGGAGCAAGGGAGTCTGGAGGGGGACGGGGGGGCCGATTTTCTTAGCTTGGAGTAAGTTTTAATTTGAAAGCTCCCCTCCTCCTTTGGTTCAGTCACAATAGAAATAGAGTGGAAATCGCTAAGGTAGTGTAGTTGTAATCTTTTTGCCAATTTGAGAAAAACCAGTTTTGGGGCCAAATGAAAAAGTATAGCCTTGTGGTTTGTTTTTATGACTGTGTGTGTGTGTGTGTGTGTGTGTGTCCGCGCACGTGCATATGTGTATGTGATTGTACATCCTCTTGGTTTAAAGAAAATGTCCTATATTGTTAGAGTTGCCTGGTAAAGTCTAGGATACCCCCAGGGTGCCTAGGTGGCTCAGTGTGTTAAAGCCTCTGCCTTCGGCTCAGATCATGGTCCAGGGTCCTGGGATCCAGCCCCGCATCAGGCTCTCTGCTCAGCAGGGAGCCTGCTTCCTCCTCTCTCTCTCTGCTTGCCTCTCTGCCTACTTGTGATCTTTCTCTCTGTCAAATAAATAAATAAAATCTTTAAAAAAAAAAAAAAGTCTAGGATACCCAATTAGATTTTGCTTTCTGATAAACAGTGCATAATTTGTTAAAGTATGTCCTAAATAGTGCACAGGGAATCCTTACACTAAAAAGGATTCATTATTTATAGGAAGTTCAAATTTAATTGGGTATCCTGTATTTTTATTTGCTAAATCCAGCCGTCTTGTTTTAGGTGGGGCCCAATAGCTAGTGAATCCTGATCTAGGAATGGAACTGTACTCCTCCTAGACAAGGAAGTGGATCTCTGCCTTGGAGAAATTGTCTTTTAACTTTGAGAACTGAGGACTATTGATTAGTAAATGGCAGGATTCTCATCCCTTTTGTGTAATCCACACTGCTGGGATGTTGGGGGGCAAACAGAGAGGCCAACATCTAGGATTCTCCTTGCCTTGGGGCTATGCCTGGGACAGAGAGATGGTTTTACCAAGTGGTCCGGAGTGGAAGGAGCCAGAAGGCCAGGGAAAATAACTAAGAGTTTGATCCAAGCCAGGAATATCAAGTTTATCATTAAAGACAAAGGTTTAGCCTCAGGCTATAGATTAGCAAAAAGATAGGAGCGAGTTGGATTCTTTCAGGAACCTGAACGTGTGGGCCTTGAGTAGTGGCACAGGACAGGAGAAGAATGGCCTGATTTTAAGCCACAGGGATGGAGTAGACGCCCGTCGTGTGAGGGACAGGAACCGAGTCAAGAGGAATTTTCTTGAAGAGAGATGATTTAGCAAAATGAGATATATTTGACTGATGAAAGTGGTCCAGACCAAGGTTGGGATACCTCTGCCAGCTCACAAATGCTAAATCTGTGTCTCTGAGGGGTCTGAGCTGATGGCAAGGTAGTAAGAGCAAAGCTTTGTCACTGTCAAGGAGAAGGTCATCTTAGGTGAAAACTTAGCCAAAGATTTTCAGAGAGATCCATACGTAGGTGTAGCTGTATTTGAATATTTTATCTTTCCACTACTAGATAAATGGGGCTGGTAAGGATATGAGTAGACAAACAAGAAAAGACATATAGAACTGTCCTATTTTATCTGAGACACTGTGTGATACACCAAAGAGCAAATCAAGTATAATCACTTTGGCATAATGTCTCTGGGAAAAGACTTCAATGCATGTGATGGCCAATTTGCTTTTTCTAAGTTAAACTTGAAAATTACAATCTTTAAGTCTGTGACCATGTTTAGATTTAGCTCTAATTGATCTTGATTCCCAAGATCACAGAATTATAAAATAACAATGACTTATTTTAAGGAAAATTTGACCAACATTTTCACTTAGGAATGTTAGCCTATAATTATGACAACTATTGCAGATCCTCAAAAAGATTTTTTAAAAATTCCCTTGTGGTAGTTCTTGATACCTGGACGTTGAAATTGTAAGGAAGGTTTAGTGGGGGTTTTGGGGGATTTTCTCAAATAATATTTTATTATGTTGGTCTTACATAATTTGATTCAGTTGCTCATTAAAACTCATAGTCAAAAGTAATCCTTTAGAGTAGGATTTCAACAAAAGAAAGCTTTAGAAATGAATCTTTTTGTTTCTTTGAAGATAAATGCTACTTATTACCCTGAAAGTTAATATAATTTCAATTATTTAGTAAGTTTACGAAGTCCTATTATGAAACCAGTTCTTTTATTCTACAGATATTTGAAAATTCTAAAAACATAAAAGCGATGCATTTTAAAGGAAAGGGCTTTTTGTTCTTGGGTGCAATACTTATTCATTACTTGATAAATGGTTCTTTTAATTCAGTTAATTAGAGTAATTTATAACCAATTATCTGATACAGCAGGCTTGTCATTCCATATCTATAAAATAAACATGCATTGTTATATTTATATGGATTAGTCGCAGTAAACAAAATATTACCTACAATAAGTAATAATGCTGTCCTAGGCTCAATTTCATGGCCAACAATATTTAGAATTATATCAATGGATTTCTGTACTAATGTTAAAATAATTCAACTTGAAATTTTCCATTAAAAATTATATTATAAAAAAGATTTCAGAACAACCCCTTGGCATTTTGAAACTGCACTTCAAAACCGAGACGTGAATTAAAAGTATGTCTACAAGGCTTATGGTATTTTTGTTTTGTTTCTTTCAGAAGGAATGTGGATTTTTGTTAAAATAAGTTGTTGCTGCGTCTGTCTTTCAGAAAATAATGCTAGTCCAAGCTTAACAGCAAGAATATCTAAGACTATTAATACTTTTTTCTTTTAATAAACGAAAATGCTGGAGATCCTCTTCCTCCCTGTCCCCTTCCCCCACCACCAGCTTCTAAAAGCATAGGTACAAAGTGTTTTTTTAAGCTGTAGGGAGCACCTTGTTTTATTTTTATTTATTTTTTAAGTTTCATTTTTTCCTAAATTTCTGTGTAGTTAGCATACCATGTTTTATTAGTTTCCAAGGTGCAATGCAGTGATTCAGCAGTTCCATATATAACTCAGTGCTCATCCTGATAAGTGGACTCATCATCCCCTTATTTCCCCCATCCCCCATCCTCCTCCCCTCTGGTAACGTAAGTTTGTTCTCTGTGGTTGAGTCTGGCTTTTGGTTCTTCTCTTTTTTTCCCTTTGTTTTGTTTCTTAAATTCCACATAACAGGTGAAATCGTGGTATCTGTCTTTCTCTGACTAACTTATTTCACTTAGCATTATACTCTCTAGATCCATCCGTGTTGCAAATGGCAAGATTTCATTCTTTTTTCACGGCTATGTAATATTTCATTCTACGTATACCACATTGTCTTTATCCATTATCTATCATTGGACACTTGAGCTGCTTATAATTTGGCTATTGTAAATAATGCTGCTAGAAACATAAGGACCCATATATCTTTTCAAATTAGTGTTTTTCCATTGTCAGGATAAATACCCAGTAGTGGAATTACTGGATCCTATGGTAATTCTATTTTTAATTCATATTACTACCAACAGTGCACGAGGGTTCCTTTTTCTCCACATCCTCCGCAACATTTGTTGTTTCTTATGTTTTTTATTTTAGCCATTCTGACAGATGTGAGGTGATACCTCATGGTAGTGAGGTTGCATTTTTCTTATGCCAACTGATTTGAGCATCTTTTCATGCATCTGCTGGCCATCTGGATGTCTTCTTTGAAGAGATGTCTATTCATGTCTTCTGTGTGGAGGCACCTTCTGAAGCAAATATTCCTTCGTTATCATAGGTCATCTGTACAATAGAGTGGCATTACTTGTAATTAACTCCAAAAGGTTAAATCACCTTTATTATACTTACATTATACCAAAATGAGGTATCTTGTAGTTTCTCCTTGGCACATTGAAGTCACTCAATAATTGTTATTTCCTTTCCCTCAGTATCTTTCCTCAGACGTGATAGAAATAGTGAGCTACAGCAACGAAGTGTTAACATGAGGTTTCTTCTCTGTTGCTTGTTATCACACATGGGAATGTCCAGGCCCTCGTATGGGAGTCAGTTCTTTACAGCAGCTCTCAGCCGTGGACTTTTACAATGGAAAGCAAGCCCTTTAACTCTGCAGTGTGGTCCAGGGTAACATTTGACACTTACATGGTTGTTGTTTGTTTTTAAATGAAGTAATTTAACATATTACTTTTTCTTTTTATTATAGAAAAAAAAACATGAGAATGTTAACTATTCGCCATGCCACAGCTTCCCTTTCTGCCCTCAGAGCTTTTCTCAAGGACACTGAACACTCTTCCTGATTACTTTTTATTGATTTCTTGACATTTCTGCTCAACATCGGCTGCTTATTTTTAGGAAACAAAGGATGTTCAGCTAAAAATGGTAATGGAGCACTTGAAAGTAGAGAGTTCAGTGTCTCGGTCATGTCTCTTACACACTGGCAGTTTGAGAAAACTATCACGGCCTTGCCGTGTGCCTCGGTTGTCTTATCTTACTGCAGAGAGAAATGTGAAGTTCTGGGATTCTCAGAATTCTTCCAGAGCTTGAACTTATTTTGAACAAATCTGTGACTTACCCTGCGGTATTTCAGGTTTTAAATAAGTAAAGAGTAGGCACAGTCAACTGAAGGAAAAAATTAGCAAAAAAAAAAAAAAAAAAATCTGAATTACTAAATAGAGGCTAATGAAAATGATCCAACTCAACTCTATAGTATGCATTCTTACTACAATTTTGCAGTCATCTGCCATCAGTTAACACTTTAATGATGTCTGCTACTCTCTGATTTGTCACGTTAGTTTTCTTAAGGCTAGATATGGTAAGCAAGTCTGATGAGATAATCCTTACGTGTAACCTGACCAAAAGGAAAGAAAACTGTCTTATGTGAGCTAGTTAAAATAGTCCATTTCCATATGAGTTGCTCATTTAAATTACTTGATTGTCAGGACTTTCAACTGGGAGTGCTACCACAGGACCCATTTTTAAAACCATCTAGTAAATGAGAAAAAAAATTTAAGAAAAACCTTCTTGTAGGTGATTTATGTCGTATGAAAATGAGATTAAAGAAAAATTAGCAGTCAACAGAATGAGCCTAATTTCAAATGTCACTGGAGATCATTTTTCATTATTTATAATTTATTTGCATCTCTTATATTCACACCTTTTTTTTCTTTCCTCCCTGTTTGCTGAGTACAATCAACTTTTAAAGGATCTGGTGATATTAACATTGCATTGAGGTCAATCACAGATCTTATGCAAATATTAAATACTGTGCAGGGATCATAACTAAATTTAGCATTTTATTTGGAATAGTTCCTGTTGCCATAGCTCCCCAGTGATGTGTATCACTCAGCAAATTTATATTTGTAAGTGCATTTATAATATGTGCATGCACAATTTCTCTTAGCTTCATAAAAAATAAGGTAGTTTTTTTCTAACTTTGAAATTATTAATAGATAAAAATTAATTTTCTTAAAAATAATTTTGAGGGGCACCTGGGTGGCTCAGTGGGTTAAAGCCTCTGCCTTCGGCTCAGGTCATGATCCCAGGGTCCTGGGATCGAGCCCCGCATCGGGCTCTCTGCTCTTCGGAGAGCCTGCTTCCCTTCCTCTCTCTCTGCCTGCCTCTCTGCCTACTTATGATCTCTCTCTGTCAAAATAAATAAATAAAATCTTTAAATAAATAAATAAATAAATAATTTTGAAAAAATGGGGATCAGCTGAATGGAGATTAAAGAGAATCCTTACAGTATTGTTACATTAAATCAATTTTTTTACATATTTTATGTTTAAGTCATCTCCGTACCCAATGTGGGGCTCGAACTTAAAATTCCAAGATCAAGAGTCACATGCTCCAACACTAACTGAACCAGCCAGGTGCTCTGCAAAATTGAATTTCTGATAACTTCCCAACTGTATACTAAACTACTTATGATTGGTTTAGCTTTCTAGTTCTTAGCAAAGCTTAACGGAGAAGATAACGGTGTTATTCTGACAAGACAATAGGATACTAGATAATGGGGACTGAGCATTTTCCCCAAGTTTAAGACTTTAAAAACGTTGATTGAACAGCAGTGGCCTCCCGTCTTCTGCTAAGAATACATAATCTAAAAGTAACATTTTTTTTAAGATTTTTTTTTTTTATTTGACAGAGATCATAGGCAGAGAAGCAGGCAGAGAGAGAGAGAGGAGGAAGCAGGCTCCCTGCTGAGCAGAGAGCCCGATGCAGGGCTCGATCCCAGCACCCTGAGATCACGACCTGAGCTGAAGGCAGAGGCTTTAACCGAGCCACTCAGGCGCCCCCAAAAGTAACATTTTAAGTCTCATTCCCTGACATACAGTTTACAAACACAGGGAAGTACTCAGAAAGTAATGCTTTCTGGAAGGTGGTAGAACAGGGCTTCTCTAATTAATAGCCTGTGAAAAAGATGGGCTTTTTTGTTGTCTTTATTTTTAAGTACAAGTTCAGGTATGCAGTTATAGCATGAAAGACTCATGAGATAGGATGCTTTGCTGGGCCTGGAAGCCAACCTGCCTTGGAATCTCTCTCCACATTATGTGTTATCCTGAGAACACAGGCGGGTCTTAGGGTTACTGGTACTGCTACGGGGCTAGAATATTTGGCCCACTACGGATATTTAACAAATTATCAGCCTTCTTGTTCTTTGCTGTAAATTGTATTGCCTTTACCATACAGAGAAGTTGTTTCTTCAGCCTTTATTTCTCCTCCAAAAGAAGGGGGGCGAGGGAGGGAGGAAGAAAAAAGAAAAGAAAAGAAGGAAAAGATAGGATGTTATAATTTATGGTAAACATTATCAATGCCAAATGCCTGCTGGGCTAGATGAATATGATTTTACCTCAAATGACAAGATTACCAGAGAAAATGGTTTTTTATGGCATAAAGAGGAAGATGATGGAGCACCGGGGTGGCTCAGTAGATTAAGTGTCCGACTCTTGGTTGAGATCTCAGGGGTGGTAAGCTGGAGCTTCTACCTCAGGCTTTGTGCTCAGCAGGGAGTCTGCTTGACTTTCCCTCTCTCCCTCTGCCCTACTCCCATTGCGCTGCTCTCTGTCTCCAAAATAAAGTCTTAAAAAAAAAAAAAAAAAGAGGAAGATGCTTAAGAAGAAAATATAATACCCAGAGAACTCTTCCATGTCTGCAATCACAAAAGGTCTTCTTGCTCTGCTTCTCCTTTCCTTTACCTATCTTGAAGATTTCCTTAAGTCCAAGACATGGTAAATAGCATGCTCAGTAGAAGTGGTAGTTGTGAGCCTGTTTAATGTATTTTTTTGGTCTTTAACTCTTAGCTTCATTGGGATATAATTTATGATGTGTCATAATCCTAGAAATATGACTATTAAGAATGGGTAGACCTTGGGGTAACTAGGTGATGGACATTGGGTAGGGTGTGTGTTGTCATGAGTACTGGTTATTATATAAGACTGTTGAATCACAGGCCTGTACCCTTGAAACAAACAATTCATTAGAAGAAAGGCAGCAGAAGCAGTATTGTGTTCCCAGAAAGATGGCACTACTTTTTAAGATTTCACACTAAGTCAGCTATTGGGTAAGAGAATTCACATGAGTCAGCCAGATACAGCCCTTTTACTTACACTTTTCTCTGTGAGCCAGCAGTGCTTCTGATGGCTAAGTCTCCTGCGTTTTGTGGAAACCACGTCCCAAACAGTGTTCTTATAGACCTCAATTTTAGCATGGGAAGGAATCAAGATCGTATTTCTGACTTTCTTGGTCCTAGGACAGAAAAAAAGTGCAGTTTCTGTTGCAGGTAATGATGACAGTCCTGTTTAATTTGTTACCA
>ML109326.1:30457-63688 GCA_003697995.1 Taxidea taxus jeffersonii | reverse complement strand
ATCATCACCTTTGGGTATCTGGGTTGGGCACAGGCAGTAATTAAGGAATTAAGAAGTGCCACTTAACATAAAATAGAAATTAGAAATAGGCAAAATTAGGAGGTGGCACAGCAGAGATGCTGTCAGATGACAGAAACAGTGACTTGGACTCTAGGAAGGCAAACAAGCAGGATTCACTGAAGCCTGGGTACCAGCGGATGAGCCAGAGGAAGTTGTCCTACCCCTAACAGCAGATAGCAGATGAGAGATTTTAGGACTACGAAAAACAGTAAGCTTCGTCATGTGAGGTAGGTATGTTCAAGATAGCTTGATTCTGAGCAAATTACTGCTTTTTGTCAGGCTTGGCCAGCCTTGGAACTCTAAATCTCACAGGGGGCCAGAAATGGGCAGCAAGTAAACAATTACATACTGAGTATCATGGGTGTTTTATGTAACATATACTGCATTGTATTTAGTCTTCTCTTATTTACTCTTCACAAGCATTTCTAGAGTAGGTGATAAGAGTTTCATTTTATAAGTCAATGAAACTGAGATTTGAGCTCTGATCTTCTTACCCATGACTAAGGCTCATGATGTTTCCATGTTACTTTATTTTGTCCTGTCAGAAGAATGGTTATTTATAGTGTGACTTGTATTTTGTTTTGTGTATCTCCATATCCTTTAAAGGTAGGGCAGCACTGCAGACACATGGCCAGCCCAGAGAAGATGCACTGGTTACCCAAGAAGTAGTGAGAGAATTGACAGCTTAGGGTAGCGTTGCACTAATGGAGGTGAACAGGCAGTATTGTGAGCCAACTCATTGGTCCTGTGACACCCTAGTGCATTGTGGCATGCTGCTGTATAATGTTTAAGGCCACCTCCCTCTTTAGGTATCTACCTGAGTCATTTCCAGTAGATGATGCTAAGATAAAAAATGTCGTGACTTACTGTAGTTGGTAAATATTTTCAGACTCCCTGCACTCCTTAGGACTTGCTCAGTCACTCATTTAAACCCCCAGTAGTAGACTGTTTCAGAGTTAGATTGTATCTGACAAGGCTTAGGTGCCTTAGGTCCCTATTGATGTAAAAAATGACAATTACCATTCAGTGTAAATGTATGGAGACTTCGGACTCATTATGTGGGGTGTATATTAGCTACAGGGAGCTCTGATTATGCTTACACAACTGGCGTTTGAGAGGACAGGCAAGAGGCCAGTGTTTCGCAGACAGGAAGGGGAGTGAGGAGATCGTTCTGTTGTGTCTTTTTAAGTCATTCTTGCCATTTACATTCTTGTCTCTTCTTTACGATGTTTTCTTTTATTACCTCAGTGCTTAATTTTGCTTTTATATCTGTAAACACAAATGTGATTTTATTTTCCCAAAGCTGACTCTTGATTTGATAATATAAATAAATCTTGATTGGCTTGGTTGTTTCAAAAGAATCACTGTATATTTTCTTTCATAGATCATTAAGTACTTCAAATGTTGATTGATGTTGTAACACTGTACTTTATTTTTAACACAAAACTTGGCCAGACGGCAAAAACATTTGCCAGGAGAAACAGTTTTGAAAAAGACAGATTGGTTTTTGTTGCAAGAAAGTACCTAGAGACTTAAATTGTAGAAGCAAAGTATTGTTTTATTTCTAAGCATCTGCAGACTGATGATTAGTTGATATGCAGTTTCAGTATTTAAACAATATTGGGAAACTCACTTTAAAAGTGGTATTTTATTCAAAATACTTATTATGCTTTTGCTACTGGAGATGAGATGATTCATTGTGGTCAAACGTATGAAAAGGGAGCCATTACATACAACACCAACAGTAGATCGTTGATGATTTTGCTCATTCTTAGAGTACACAATTGTGTATGTACTTGGGACTGTAGTTCTAGGTTCAGGTATTTAGAGGCCTTGTATGAAAAACATGAAGATACATTATCAGGCATTAAGCAGTTAATGAGAGCTGACTAGTTGGTCTCACGCCAGATGCTATGTGAGACCCTAACTAGTAATACATGGCATAGATCCCGCATAGGTACACAGTGTAAGACATTGGCACGCAGCAGTGGTCATGAGATATGCATATTTACCTCTCAAAGAATTGCCTTGAGTGTCAGGGGCATGCCACTGAAGAAAGGAACTTGAGCAGAGCCCTAAACTGTAAGAACTCCTGTCTCCCTTCCCCCCATAACCTCCTTTTCCCATAAAATAACAATGAAAGGAAACCCTAAGATCCTGTAGGTTCTATATTTTAGTAATGTGTCTGGTAGAAGAAATAATTGCCTTCCTTCCTTCTAGAAATTACTCTTGCATCATTATACCTGAAAGCATTTTTGTTCAGTATAGTTCCAAAGACTCACTTCACACACCATCCTGTATTACTGATTTTTCAAACTTAAGATGCTAGTCCACTGTGAAGCAGGTAGGAGGATGGAATCTTTCTTTCACTATTTTGAATTGATCAGAGTTCAGAATTTCCGTGGAATTGTCATACATGGAAAAATACACACCTGTGGAAACCTAGACTTCTAGCGAACCATTTAAAGATGCATCATCTTGGGACGCCTGGGTGGCTCAGTTGGTTAAGCGGCTGCCTTCGGCTCAGGTCATGATTCCAGCGTCCTGGGATCGAGTCCCACATCGGGCTCCTTGCTCGGCAGGAAGCCTGCTTCTCCCTCTATCTCTGCCTGCCTCTCTGTCTGCCTGTGCTCGCTCTCTCTCTCTCTAACTAATAAATAAAATCTTAAAAAAAAAAAATAAAGATGCATCATTTTGCTATATTTATGGCCAGATTTGACATTTTACTTCCTTGACTTTTGTTCCCTACCATCATCTTTGAGATGAATTCCTGCTTAAATGAAAATGATTGGATAAAATTGAAATGGCACAAAATAGTTCTCATTTTCATTTTGTGATACACAAAAATATGCTTACATAAACAATACAAATTTAGATTCTAGCATTGGGAGTATCTTTTGGTATATCTGCCATATAGAGTTGCACCTTGAAGGATCTCATAACTGATTTTTGTTTTGTTTGTGTTGTTAGTTTTTTAAGACTATCTTTTAGAGCAGTTTTAGGTTTGTAACAAAGTTGAGAGGGAGGTACAGACATTTCCCCATATAACCCCTTCCTCGTGTTAATTAACATCACTTACCAGAATGGTGCCTTTTTTTTTCTTTTTTTTTTTGTTTTTAAACCAAGGCTGAGCCTGCTGTGATATATCATCTCACCCAAATCCCACGGTTTACCTTAGGGTTTACTCTTGGTGTTATATATTTTGTGGGTTTGGGGAAATGTATAAGTAACTAGAACATTATTATAGTGTCATGCAGAGTATTTTTTTTTAAGATTTTATTTATTTTTATTTGAATGAGTGTGAGTGAGAGAGAGAGCATGAGGACAGTGAGTGGGAGAAGCAGACTCCCCTGCTGAGCAGGGACCCTGATGCGGGGCTTGATCTCAGGACCTTGGGATCATGACCTGAGCCAAAGGCAAACGCTTGACTGAGCCACTCAGGTGCCCCTCATGCAGAGTATTTCTACTGCCCTAAAAATCCTGTGTTCCTTCTATTCATCTTTTCCCCACCCACCTCCACCCTCACCTCTGGAAACTACTGATCTTTTCACTGTCTCCATAGTTTGCCTTTTCCAGAACATCATAGAATTGGAATCAGACAGTATGGAGCTTTTCCAGAGTAGTTTCTCTCCCTTCATAATACACCTTTAAGGTTCCACTGTGTCTTTTCATGGTTGGTTAGCTCAGTTCTTTGTAGTGCTGAGTAACATTCCCCTCTCTGGATGGACCACAGTTCATCCATTCATCTGCTGAAGGACTTCTCGTTGGCATCCAAGTTTTGGCAGTTACGAGGAAAGCTCCTGTAAACATCTGTGTGCAGGTTTTTGTGTAGACATAAGTTTTCAACTCCTTGGTTTCAATACCAAAGAGTGTAATTGCTGGAACGTATGGTAGTTTTGCAAGAAAGTGTCCAACTGCCTTCCAGAATGGCTGTCCCATTTTGCATTCCCACCGGCGATGCAGGAGCATCCCTGAACGCTCACCCCCACCAGCATTTGGTGGTGCCAGAGCTCCAGTGCAGGATTCTCATAGGTGTGTAGTGATAGCTTGTTTTAATTTGCATTTCCCTGATGACATATCATGCGGAACATCTTTTCATATTCTTATTTGCCATCTGTGTATCTTTTTTAGTGAGGTTAAGGTTTTTGGCCCATTTTTTTAAAAAATATTTTTAAAGACATTTTGGTGACTACTTTTTTTTTTTTTTTTTACTTTATTTAAGCTTTATTTAAACATATGATGTAACCCCACCACCCTCACCCAACCCCTCTTCCCCCCACCCCCCTCAGTTTGTTTTATGACATTAAGTGTCTCTTTTGGTTTTTCTCCCTCCCGATCCCATCTTCTTTCATTTTTACTTTTCCTACCACCTTAACTCCCACCCCCGTTGCATCTCCACTTCCTCATATCAGGGAGATCATGTGGTAGTTGTCTTTCTCCAGTTGACTTATTTCGCTAAGCATAATACGCTCTAGTTCCATCCATGTCGTCGCAAATGGTAAGATTTCATTTCTTTTGATGGCTGCATAGTATTCCATCGTATATATATATACCACATCTTCTTTATCCATTCATCTGTTGATGGACATCTAGATTCTTTCCATAACTTGGTGGTGACTACTTTTTTAAAGATTTTTTTACTTATTTGACAGAGAGAGTGAGGTCACAAGCAGGCAAAGAGGCAGGCTGAGAGAGAGGGAGAAGCAGGCTCCCCCCTGAGCAGGGAGCCCGATGTGGGGCTCGATCCCAGGACCCTGAGATCATGACCTGAGCTGAAGGCAGAGGCTTAATCCACTGAGCCACCCAGGCGTCCCTTGGTGACTACTTTTTAAAAAGTCTATAAGTTGAGAATGGAAAATTTCCTTACAGTGTTTTGTTTTGTTTTGTTGATGAAAATCTGGAAGAATGTATAAAAATAAGCCCCAGTAAACCTGGTATAATATGAAGCACAAAAATATGTTTTAAAACTATAAATATAAAAGAGATTTAAACTGTTTTTCATGGAACTACCCTTATGGTTGCTAGATGGTGGAGTTTTTATTTTAAATAAAGACATTCTGTTTTCCAGGACATGATTTATACAAGAAAACATATAATGTCCTGTTGAACATAGGCCAGATACATTCCCAGACGCTTTGTTACCCAAACCTTTTGAGGGATTTCTTTATAGATGTTTTTGGCAGAAGTGGTGATTTTAGAGGAAACATATAAGAAATACCAGATGCAGTTTTCTGAATTGCCATAAATGGTTAAAAAATTATTTGTGATGATATAAACATCTGGGTATAGTAGACAATGCCAGGACTTTAGTTAAGAAAAGTGTTTGTATCAATTAGGTGAATAACAGCCCTTTTAAACATAATGGGTATATTTTAAATGTGTGTTCTATTCTTCTAAATATAAAGGAAAAAATAAATTATGTAGAGATGTTTTGAGTTAATGTGTTTTGTGTATTTTCCCTCATATGGACAGAGTAATTCAGAGCATAAATCATTTATTCTTTTTTTCTTGTGTTGTTCTTCCCAGATACTCTCCCTTCCTAGAGAAAAATCATTTTTTCATTTAGTTATCAAAAATTCGTTGTTTCCTGCTATGTATGCAACACTGAAGTAGGCACTGAAGGTACAGAGATAGGGGACTGGTACTTCCAGGAGGTTTAGAGTCTGACTAAAAGGGGAAGATTACACGTAATCACATACGTGCAACCGGTTGTTTCAAGAGGAAGGAATAATTCATTCTCTTTGGTGATGGTAATATGGAAGAGTAGCGAAGGCTAGTGAATGGTATACTTGACCTCACTTGAGCTATGAATTAGGTACAGCTAAGCAGGCGGGGAGTTGGGGAACAATATTCTAGATTGAAGGAGGAATTCATTTAAATCTATGCAGCTTAATCTGGAAACTAGCTGAAGATCTGGTGGACTGGTCATGACCAAAGGGGAGGCGGTGGTGGAAGTGAGTTATTATGTGGGGAAATGAAACTATAAGGATGGATCACAAACATAAATTATTAAACTGGGGCCCAGGAAATAATACAAAAGAACAAATAGGACCAAGTAGAGAGAGTGGTGCATTGGAGACTTTCTTAGGGAGGCAGCAAATTCTCGACTCCACCCGACTGTTGCCATGCGGGCCTGTGGGCCCAATGTTGTCAAATCTCAGGATCTTTCAAGAGAGACTGGAATTGTAGACTTTTATGTGAAATATTCCAATTTTTTAATGTGATACCAAACTTAAAACACCCTGTGTGGGCTGAAAAAACATTTATTTGGGCCATAGTTAGCCTGTGCTGTTGCAACAGGGAGCTTTCAGAAATGAGTTGAGGTTCACCCATGAGCCTAGAGAGCCTTTTGTCATTTTTTTCTACAGTGATGATGATACTCTAAGTGCAAGAATTATTATAATGGCTTTATTTTTCTCTGACAAAAATTCCAACCCTTTCTTTTGGGATATGGCTGTTCTGTGTAAACCTTTTAAAATTAAATATGTAATTTGATTCACAATATTCAGTCTTCTAAAAAACTTTTGTTTCAATATGGAAAAGCGCAGTGCAGATTATCTGAATTCATACTAAAGGACTGAGGAAGGCGGGTAGAGAGGGAAAATAAATTTGATCTGGTTACATTAAAGATATTTGTATAAGACCTGTTGTAAATGCCCATAGTCACTCTAATTTAAATTATACAAATAATCCAAGAGACCTCAATGTTTGACCCGAGCCAAAGGCAGAGACTTTAACCCACTGAGCCACCCAGGCGCCCCAATGTTGCTATTTTCATGGAGTCACAGATTCTGACCTAGTGAAGTTCAAATTAACGAGTTTATATTGTATTAATAAAACCTTTTCATGTGATGTCATTGCTAGGAAGTGGAATTAATAATTACAGTTACGGAATGAGAAAGCATTTACCATGTACTCTAGACCTTAAAATTCTATGATATGGTTGAAAAGAACTGAGTTAAAAGACAAAGCAGATGCCAGTATGTCTTAACTTCAAATGTTAAATATAAGATGCCTTTAAAAAGTATTATTTGGGGGCACCTGGGTGGCTCAGTGGGTTGGGCCTCTGCCTTCGGCTTGGGTCATGGTCTCAGGGTCCTGAGATCGAGGCCCACATCAGGCTCTCTGCTCAGTGGGGTGCCTGCTTCTCCCTCTGCCTCTGCCTGCCTCTCTGCCTACTTGTGCTTTCTTTCTCTGTCAAATAAATAAGTGGAACCTTAAAAAAATTATTTGGTGTTTATAAGGAAGTTGATTTTGTAGAAGTTGAAATTCTATGATAAAAAGATCATCTAATTTCTAACCTTTGTTTTGATTATATTTAATTAAATGAAGAGGCTTAAGTTTCCTTATGTTAGATTTAATGTATTAAGATTCACGTTTATTTTTTAGGTAGCTGGTGCAGGTAAGACACTAGACCCAGTTAATTTACCAGTGTATCTATAAATGAAATCATCTTTCTAACATTTTTTTCTTCCTTCTCTTGGCTTCTTGGTTCATAAAGAGGACAAGACAAAATGGAGGCAGAATTATCAGTGTTAATATTAACTCAAGTGATAGCATAATTGTATTGGTCAGGGGTAGGTTAAAAAGTGAATTCTTTAGTTATTTTAAGAAATCAGATGAGTGAGTGGTAACGCTTAATATAGCACTTCACTGTTTAGAAAAGTCGCATTTAATCAGTAGATTCAAAATCCTTGGAGATTAAGCATGCATATTTTACAAAATAGGCAACCGCATCTGGCCCTGGTGAGAGGACCGTGATTCATATGCAGGTCTTCTGACCCTCAAGTCCTGTTCCAATCACCTTTCTTTTCTCTGTCAGATGACTGTTAAATAAATCTGACTTGAGTCTTGTCCAAGGAAGCTAAGTCATGCAACAGCCAGATGACTTTGTAAGGAATGTGACTTAATTTTACGATGTGCTCTGAAGACAGTATTATTAGTGCAGTGTTACTAATCACAAATAAAATGTAAAGTTATGATGGACTTATTTGTTATAGTCAGTATGTTTCATGTTCGGTTTTGATTTTAAATCAAGTGGTGAGGACTGCGGTGTCCTCTTGAGGCATTATGGAGAAGAGGCCATCATACGGCAGGCTTTAGGATGGCGTATATTTAGAGTAACCCTTCCCCTAAACTAGACTAAATCTCAGTTGCTTTATTGCTCAACTTTAAAGCGTATCCCCCTGCCTTTTATTTTCTTTTTTTAACTTCCAGAGAATTATTTTGGCATGTTAGATTATTTCACAGGGATATTATATTTGGCTAAAAACCCATTTCTGAATAACCGTTATTTTGTCTGCCCATATAAATACAGTTCTGATTTCAAATTGTGGTTTGAATTAGTGTTCGGTTTTTGTGGAGAAATATTCAGAATCTCTGATGGGAGGAAAGTCAGGGTGCCTGGAGAAAAAGAGAAGTCCGTTGGGACCTTTGAAGTCAATATTTGACTTTCTTTTCTAAGCCTTTCCTAGTTAGTGCCATTCTTCCAAGCCTTCCCTCCAAATTCTGAGGGTTTTTTTAAGACTTTAATATCAGAATATGTTTAAACTACTACTTGAATTTGAAACAGCCCTCTGCATGCCTGCAGGGATATGCAGAGTTATCAGTTTTCTGTCACATTAGTTTAGGACTAACTTGTATTCTGATGAGTTTAAGAAATTTTTACCCTATTATTTTGGCCATTAGGATGTTTTGACCTTCCCTTTCAGAACAGATATTTTAATCAAAATTATACTGATACTAATGAATTTCATCAAGAAAATATCTTTGACTTGAACTGTATTTTTTTTTTTTTTTAAGATTTTATTTGTTTATTTGACAGAAACACAGGCAGGGGGAGCAGGAGAGGGAGAAGCAGGCTCCTTGCTGAGCAGGGAGCCCCATGCAGGGCTCGGGACCTTCGGGTTGCGCCCTGAACCAAAGGCCGATACTTAAACGACTGAGCCATCCAGGTGCCCCGAACTTGATTTTTATTAAAGATTCATTTATTTATTTTGTGAGAGAGAGAAGGGGCCAAGGGGCGAATGGCAGGGGTGGGAGCAGAATGAGAGAATCTCAAGCAGACTCCCTGCTGAGTGCAGAGCCGGATGCAGAACTCTGTCGCACGATCCCAGGATCATGACCTGAGCCAAAATCAAGAGTCAGACACTTACTGACTCTTGCAATGTATATACTGACTGACTGAGCAACCCAGGTGCCCCGTGACTTGAACTTTATTAAGATAGATTCCTTGAGGGACGCCTGGGTGGCTCAGTTGGTTAAGCAGCTGCCTACGGCTCAGGTCATGATCCCAGCGTCCTGGGATCGAGTCCCACATCGGGCTCCTTGCTCGGCAGGGAGCCTCCTTCTCCCTCTGCCTCTGCCTGCCATTCTGTCTGCCTGTGCTCACTCCTGCTCTCTCTCTCTGACAAATAAATAAAAATAAAAAATCTTTAAAAAAAAATAGATTCCTTGATCTGTTTTTATAGAGCAAAAATTAAGTTTTTCTAGATTATTTTATTAAAATTTTAGTCAGAGCAAAATCAACTCTTTGCTTTGTGAATTTTACTCTGAAGATGTCTGTCATTCAGTTTTATCTTTCTTTTTTAAATAAGAGACAGTGTATTATAGTGGTTACATTCTGGTTATGCTCCAAAGCAGTGCTATCTAATAAAAATATAAGGCAAGCCACATGTTTAGTAGCCATATTAAAGCAAGTGAAGTTAATCTTAGTCACATTTTATATAGCTCAGAATATTATAATTTTAATATATAATCAATATAAAAAATCATTAATTTTGGAAGAAAGTAGATGGAGATATGAGAGAAAGGGAAAGTGGAGGTAAATTTGACCTCTTGTTTCTCTGCTACCTTTCCATAGTGGGGGAGGATGAAACAGAAGACTGTGCCCATCGTTACTCTAGCTCTTACTGTAGTCCATGAGTGGGATGGTTAATTCAGAACATCAACAAGAGATTAATTTACTTGCTGTTCTTCCTCTGAATAGTTGAGAATTCTACTTACTTTCAGAATGTAGTAATAGAAAGGGCCCAGATAGCAGCACATGTCCATAGTATATATGTGCATGTTAAGAATCTAAAATGTCTTTTACTGACTCATATTTTAATAGTAATCTTGTTCTCTCTCTCTCTCTCTCTCTCTCTCTCTCTCTCTCTTTTTAATGTCCAAGCTTAAATTCCTTACTGGAAAGACAGGAAAGGAAACATTTGTAGTAGATTTTCCAAACACAAACCTTGCTTTTATAATATGGTTATGACAACCATCTCTATTTTGGTAAAGTTAGCCTATTATATGAATTACATTTAGCAATTTAGATTTTTGCAATTTAGAAGAACCACAAGCCATTGCAAACCATTAAACTGGACACTTTTGTATATACATTTAGTACTTTAATAGAATATTAGGCATTGTGCAAGGGGGATTGAAAACATAAAGCAAGTGGACCTGGCTAACCTGTAGGGTTCAGAGAAAACTTTGAGGAAGTGACCACGAACTTAGATGTGAAGGTGAATAGGAGTTAATAAGTGTCCCGATGGAAAAGAGATTTTCAGGTACAAGAAAAAACATATGCAGAAGTCTTGTAGTAGGAATTGAGAGTCCAGAAATAAACCATACGTGGCTGATCAGTTGGTTTTCAACAAAGGTGCCAAAAGAATAGTTTTTTCAAAACATGGTGCTGGAACAGCTGAGTACCTACATGCACAAGAACGAAATTGATCCCTTACCTTCTACAGAGTGTGTAAATTAACTCAAAATGGATCATAGACCTGCATTTTAGAGTTAAATTTATAAAAAATCTTAGAAGAATACACAGGAATAGATCTTTGTGATGTTGAATGTGACTCTGAAAGCACAAAAGAAAAAAGTTGAACTTTATCAAAATTAAAAACTTGTACTTCAAAGGATAACATCAAGAAAGCAAAATGACAACCCACAGAAGGGGAGAAAATATTTGTGAGTCCTGTACAAGGGGACTTGTATCCAGCTACCACCAGTAAAATGCAGCATAATTCAGACTAGTTTTGTGGAAAGAGGTCAGAGTCTAATGTTTGGATTGTAGTATTTCTTGATTTGAAAAGTAGAGCTCTGCTGCAGAGCAATCTCTTCTCTTCTTTCAGAACCAAACTTATAATCTAGCTTGGATAAGCATCTACTTCAGCTCAAATTATCCATTTCTGAGGTGACAGGTACCAAAACTCCATGGGTCTGGCTGAGAGTTCCTTTGTCTGGGAATAGTTGGCCCCGTTGGCACAGTCAGATTTATGAACAGGGTATCTCCCGTTGTAATTCTAGACTTTGCCTATAATACTGCTTGGATTCCAGCTGTTCCACCAAGATTTTACAGATTTTGCTTCTTTTTGAAATAAGAATTACAAAATAAAGTAGTCCAGCATTCTTCTGAATTAATCATATAAGCTATAGTTACCTTGATTAGTATGTTAGAACCAGTGATCTGAATTGGGTTTTACAACCTGTATACCTCAGAATATTCTGTCCTCTGAGCTGCATCCTGAGCCATGCTCTTCGTTATATTAAATACTCTTCTTTGCTCACCAAAAGCCAGAGTCCAGCCAGGAAAATGGAAAAAGGAAAAATCTAAAATTGTCCTTTCCATTTCTCCCCCATTAATGAGAGGCTCTGGAAATGTTTTATGCAAGGAAGCAGTGGTGAAAAATCTCTTTTTTGCTTTTAAGTTTCTGAAGAGAATGAAAACCTGTTTTTGGTGTTTAAATTTTCTATTAAAGGATTGAGTACTTTATTGGGGATAAACTGTGTGAATAAAAGTGTACTCTGGCTATTGGGTAATTTCTATACCAGAAAGCCCAGTTCCTGAACCAAAGAAGAGATGGAAGTCATTAAATATTACTAATTAGAATAAGTGTACATATTCAAAATTTGCAGTGAAGATGTTATAAATCTCATTGTATATTTATCTAGGCTATTTTAATCAGTTAATAATTATCTTTATTCACATGTTTTAAAACAGATGAACTCCGACAAGAAATGCTGGATGATGTACAAAAGAAATTGATGAACTTAGTAAACAGCACAGAAGGAAAAGTGGACAAGTACGCTCTGCCTTTTAACTTTTATGTATTTTATGGAGATTACCTTTCCGGGAAAAACAGCTGCTACATATAGATGTTTATATGCGATTAAGTTTTTAAAAAGCCTTTTCTTGTGTGGTGTGAGATATAGGTCGTTTTCGTGAGAATAACTTCTTGATTTTTAAATGGATTTTTCCCAGCTCAAATTCTTTTTCTTAAAACCATACGGAAGAATTAAAACATCACCATGCTAGGAAGTACCTGAAATAAAAACTTTGATTCTTAGCAGTCTTTCTAGCTCCCTCTTGCTTTCCTTCAATGAACGTACCTTGCTTCAGTGAATTAGGTCTGGAACCTGGGTATATTTGTAACATATCATTAATATTTTAAAGATTTAGATATTATTAGCAAATTTGTAATGAATGTGAGTGGGGAACTATGAGCATACTTGGGGTGAGTACAAGTGCTGTCTTCACCTTTTGAGGCGAGGAGGGAGACATCGGGAGTGTCTTAAGGCAGAAGCCAGACAGACACTGGGTGTCACTGAGCACTGTCTCAGGTGGTCGATTCAATGGGAGAAAGTGAGTGGGTGATAACTGATGTTGTAAAATGTATGCATTTTTAGATTGTTTGAAATGTCTTTGTTTAAACTTGTCAAGAGGTTTTCTTTTTAAGTACTCCAAAATATTTTGTTGTTTAGTGGTTTTTTGTAACTTTTTAAAGTATAATTAAATACCGATGAGTTTAATGTTTTTTTTTCCTATATGTTTAATGTTTATTGTGGTTTACACTAAATACAGGGATAACTGGGATAGCTGTTGAGTTAGCCTGAGCTCTTCTTTATTTTCACAGACTCCTAATGAGAAACCTCTTCATTGGACATTTCCACACACCCAAACATCAGCGCCACGAGGTACTACGGTTAATGGGAAGCATCCTGGGTATCAAGAGGGAGGAAATGGAGCAGGTAACTAAACGATGGAAAGCCATCCTGAGTGTTTATAACTCAACTGTGGCATTCCATAAAATTGTCTCCTTTTACTCTATATTATACAGCTTTTCCATTTTCTTAGTAATGTGGAAATGGACCAGTTCATACTGGTGAGGAGTATGGATATAGTGACTACGGATATGGATATGGATACATGGATATGTATCTTCATATAGTGAAGAGGTGGATTTGTTCAACTTGTGTAATACTAGCTTTGTCACTTATAAGCCACCTCTCCTATCAAAATGCTGACATTTTGAGACATGACAGTCCTCAACTTTGATTTGAGATAGTGCTTGGGATGACATTTTATTGTATTTATAGCCTGTCTCAGTAGGAGACATTTACTAGGAATTGGGCTTGAAAAGCATAGTGTGCTACCACTGAAATCAAGTAAAAGTAGTTCTTATTTTTTTCTTGTCTTGTATTGATAATATTTTTCTGTTTTAAAATAATCTTTCAGTTGCTTCACGAAGGTCAAGGTGGTGTTACCAGATGGATGACTGGGTGGCTTGGAGGAGGATCAAAAAGTGTCCCCAACACGCCTCTGAGACCAAATCAACAATCTGTGCTTAATAGTGTAAGAGCCAGTTTTATTCTTGCCCCGAATATGAGTGGTGAAATGATTGTGCGTTACATTCATTTGCAAAAATCAGATTTCTTTTTTAGATTTTTTTTATTATACAGCCCTTTTATTTTGGGGTTGTGGAAACTGAGATCCAGAGAGGTGATTAGCTAAAGATAATAAGCCAGTTTATTAATTATAGTGTAGTATATTTATTTATTTTTAAAGATTTTATTTATTTTTATTATTTTTTTAAAAGATTTTATTTATTTGACAGAGATCACAAGTAGGCAGAGAGGCAGGCAGAGAGAGGGGAGGGGAAGAAGCAGGCTCCCTGCAGAGCAGAGAGCCCAATGTGGGGCTCGATCCCAGGACCCTGAGATCATGACCTGAGCCAAAGGCAGAGACCCAACTGAGCCACCCAGAAATCCTAAAATAAATCTCTTATAGGCCTTTAACCCACTGAGCCACCCAGGTGCCCTATTTTTAAAGATTTTATATAGGTATTAACAGCACAAGCAAGGGGAGCAGCAGGGAGAGGGAGACGTAGTACCCTGCTGAGCAGGGAGCCCAGTGCAGGGCTTGATCCCAGGACCCCGGGATCATGACCTGAGCCAAAAGCAGATGCTTAACTGACTGAGCTTCCCAGGTACCCTAATAAGCCAGTTTAGATCTTTTATTGCATTTATGTTTTATTCTAGCTTTTTATTTATATAGTACTTTTGTTTTTCACAGTATTAGGTACTTCTGTATTTGATCATGCTGCTATAGGCAGAGTCATTTATCTTACTACTAAATTATGAGATTCTTAAAGACGGAGGCTTTATTTTATGCATGTGTGTGTCTGGTCATTGAGCACTTACTGAGCACCTGCTGTGTACCAGACTGTTCTCAACTTTGGGGATGCAGCAGCAAACCAGAAGACAAAGTGCCTGCCCTCAACAAACTTATATCCTGGCAGGAGGAGGCAGTTAATAAACATGAACACACAGTGCCTGGTAGTCTGAATGAGCACTAATATATTGAGTAAGCTTGGGGCACCTGGGTGACCCAGTCGGAAGAACATGTGACTCTTGATCTCGGGGTTGTGAGTTCAAGCCCCATGTTGGGTGTAGAAATTACTTAAAAACTAAAAAACTAAAAATAAATTGAGTAGCTCTGTGAATTAGAATATGGGGTTTGCTTCTTTATTTTACTTTGTTTTTTGTTTTTGTTTTAAAGATTTTATTATTTATTTGACACAGAGAGACATAGCGAGAGAGGGAACACAAGCAGGGGGAATGTGAGAGGGAGAAGCCGGCCTCCTGCGGAGCAGGGAGCCTGATGCGGGGCTCGATCCCAGGACCCTGGGACCATGACCCGAGCTGAAGGCAGACGCTCGATGACTGAGCCACCCAGGTGCTCCTACTTTGGTTTTTAATAAAGAAGAAACTGAGGCTAGGTAACATACCCAGGGCTGGTTGAAGATTAAAAATATACCCTATTTTAAATCAGATGGCATGAAACTTACTTTAAAGGAAAGTTCTAGGGGTGTCTGGCTGGCTTAGTCGGTGGAGTAGGGGTTGTGGGTTTGTGCCCCATGTTGGGTGTAGAGATTACTTAAAAATAAAATCTTTTACACTACATTATTTTAATCTGATAATTGGTGAGTTTTTGCTGTATTCATTGATTAAATATGACTGTTTAATACTTGTTTTCTGTATTGTGTTTCATGTCCATGTAACAGTTACTAAAATGATTTAAGACTTGGATGTCCTGAGTGCCATTGATGGCAGGAAATCTCAGTGTCATTGGGTAGCTAATTATGACTAAGTTCTGTAACAAATGTTGTCATCAAACATTATTGATTATATTGCTGAAGGTTTTAATGGATAAACTTGACTAAAGCACTAGTAGTTTTCATGGTTCATAAAGCTTAATTATAAAGAAATGATTCAGAAGACATGATTAGTTTTTTATATTTAGAGTTGCTACATTTTCTTGGTTGTACTGAATATAATTTAATATCTGCCTAAAATAACCCAAATATTTCTTCAGTCTTTTTCAGAACTTTTTGTTAAATTTCTAGAAACAGAATCTCATCCATCTGTTCCACCACCAAAGCTTTCTGTTCATGATATGAAACCTCTGGATTCACCAGGAAGGAAAAAAGCAGTTACAAATGTACCAGAAAGTTTTAAAGGTGAGACCAGATACTTATTTTTTCTATAATTTAAAAAAGTTGAATGTTTAATTTATGATTGTTTTACAGTGATCTTAACTAAATTTTTAGTGTTTTTGAAAATGTGCAGTGACTTCTTCCAAAATTCCAATAAAGCATTAGATTTTGGCTTCATATATTCTGTAGCAATCTGATATTTAATTAGCTTAGATTAACCTAAACAATATGAAGTATTTTTGCTTTGTATATTGGAATAGTTTTTTTCTCTACATAAGCCACTTGGAATTATTCCTTGGAAGTGCTGGTGAACCAGTATTTGCTTGATCACCTGTTTTTCTCTCATACTAATGGTGCTTATTGCTAAATTAGAGTTGAAAGTGTAGTTTATGTTCAGATTGTGTCAGTTTCTCTGTTATAATTTTTTTGAAGATTTTATTTATTTATTTGACAGAGATCACAAGTAGGCAGAGAGAGAGGAGGAAGCAGGCTCCCCGCTGAGCAGAGAGCCTGATGTGGGGCTCAATCCCAGGACACTGGGATCAAGACTTGAGCCGAAGGCAGAGGCTTTAATCCACTGAGCCATCCAGGCGCCCCTCTCTGTTATAAATATTGCTGTGGTGAACATCCTTGATAAATTTTTGCACACATCATTAATGTTTCCCTTAAGATAAATTTCTGAAAGTATAATACATACATGTAGACATTTCTTAAGAATTAAAATATAACAGCAAATTACCCTCAAAAAAAAAAGTATAGTCTATAGTTAGAGAATGGTTTTTTTCCCTGTGAACATCTAAGTGTTACATTTAATAAACAAATCGTGGTATGTTAGTAATATTTACAAGAGCAGTTTAGTAAACTGGCTTAGACATCCAAGAATATATTGACGCATTCATATACCTTATACTTGCCTGGAAGCCAATGGTTCGGCTGGGATCTGTATGTATGGTATTCTATCCCACTAGGTTGTAAGGGCCTTACAAGGGACTTATGTCCCCTATATTATAGGCAGGCAGTGAATTTTCTTGAGTTGAAATTTAGAAAGTCCCTCTTTTTATTTGAAATCTTAATATTTTAATACAGACTAAAATATTTGTTAGTTGGACTGTAAATGTGTATGTTATTATATACTCTCAGGCTTATATCAGGTACTTAAATTTGGATAAAATATTAAAGAATTTATGTTTCAAAATTTTAAAAACTCTCTTAAAGTCTAATTTAAATGAATATTTCTATTTTCCTGAACTTTTATATAAAGAAAAATGGTAACATTTATTTTGGTAAAAGGTTTGGCTCCTAAATTCAATAAAGGGTCTTCACTTTATCTAATAGCTATAGACTGTATACTAAAAACACTTTATTCTTGGGGCGCCTAGGTGGCTCAGTTGGTGAAGCATTTGCATTCTGCTCAGGTCATGATCTCAGGGTCCTGGGATCGAGCCCCACATCAGGTTCCTTGCTCAGCGGGGAGCCTGCTTCTCCCTCCCTCTGCCACTCCCCCTGCTTGTTCTCTCTCTCTCTCTGTCAGATACATAAATAAATAAAATCTTTAAAAATAAACAAACACAACCACACTTTTTTTTTGGATTCCAAATTCGTTATGGTAACGTCTCCTACTCCCTGTCCTCCCTTCCTCCTCCATCCCTTCCCCTTCTTCCCTCTCTTCTTTCCTTTTCTCCCCCGCTTCACTTATCAAGACATGTGCCCAGCTTGGTTTGGAATGATCAGAGACAAAAGCCAGTGATGTTTGGAGCTGGTACAGGGTTTACATTAAAAAACAACAGCAGCACCAAAAAAGAAGCTTAGTCTTCAATCCTGGATTTGGAAGTGTGTGGCAAGGGTCAGAGCTTACTAAGGAGCACTGGAAGCTTTTCCAGAGTTTGGAAAGTTACCATCTAGAGGGAAGGAAAGTTTGGAGACCCAACGTGCCCAACATTAAGTTGATTGGATGATGAATTTGTCTCAGGGCTTTCTTTGTTTTAGAGGCTTTTGTGTGTGTGTGTGTGTGTGTACTTGTTTCTTAGGAAGTTAGTCATCTTGGGTAATAGAGCAGAATTCTAACCACTAGGACATTAGAATATTAACATATACCTATTCCAATTAAAAAAATGAGTTTCAGGGACGCCTGGGTGGCTCAGTTGGTTAAGCAGCTGCCTTCGGCTCAGGTCATGATCCCAGCGTCCTGGAATCGAGTCCCGCATCGGGCTCCTTGCTTGGCAGGGAGCCTGCTTCTCCCTCTGCCTCTGCCTACCACTCTGTCTGCCTGTGCTCTCTCTCTCTCTCTCTAATAAATAAATAAAATCTTAAAAAAAAATGAGTTTCAGCATAACTTGCTAGAGAAGTTATCTAATAGAATTGTTTCAAACCTTTGAATGTCTAAAAATGGATCAGGTTTTTCTTTGGGTAAATTAATATTAAACTTGATTTTTATCACTGTGGAATTGGTACCAGTTTTTTTTTCATGGCCCTCATAATTATTGGGGGAAAAGGAGTTTCGAGTCTTTCAGTCTTTCAGGTGAGTAGTTAGAAAATTTACATCATGACATAGAAAACACCGCCTGAAAAGCCGTCATTAAAGTAAGTGAAGTTCATCAGTTACATAACTGGTATTTGAATATCAAACAATATTAATGTTAATAAAGTGTTAGTGTGCATACAGATATTCCTCCCTCCCCTGTTCTTTCTCGCTTCCTCTCTCGCCTTTTTTTACCCTTTTTATGTCATTGACCCTGCTTAGCGGGTCCAGACCCAGCAGCATAGGAATTAAATTTATTTGGGGGCCAAATCTAGGAGCCTAAAACACATGTACAGTGTTAACTGATAATATATAGGAGACTGAATAACTTGCATTTTATCGTCTAGATGCCACAGAATCCAGATCTGGTAGAAGAACAGATGTGAATCCGTTCTTGGCTCCCCGCTCTGCGGCTGTGCCTCTTATTAACCCAGCTGGACTTGGACCCGGTGGGCCTGGGCATCTTCTTTTGAAACCCATCTCAGATGTGTTGCCCACATTTACACCTTTGCCAGTGTCACCTGACAACAGCGCTGGAGTTGTGTTGAAAGACCTTTTAAAGCAATAGGTGATTCTCAAGCCAGAGACAACATGCGTAGCACTTTAAAGAAACCGCGAACACTATGTGTATGTACTCTCTCACGAAGTGACCTTTCGGAAAAAGTCATGTATTTGTTTGCAGTTGTACATTCTCTAAACTTAATAAAAATATTCTTTTTGCTTTTAGAAATTGCAGGTGTCACAGGAGGAAATGTTTGCTATATTATATGCTTTTTTCCTTCTCTGATTTGGCCTAATTTAAGCTAGAAACATTTGATCTTTCATCTTAATTTATAAAAAATAAGAAAAATATAAAGATAAAAATTTGTCATAGCTATATATCAGCTCTTTATTTCTTTGATTTTCAAGCTCATGTAAGCTAGAAATGTGTGGTTTATCTTTTAAAGATAATCAAGAAATTTACAAAAAGGAGAAAATAATAGTAGTGGCTTATCTGTGTAGTGCAAACAATTGATCTGAAGCATATATGGGTCATCTTTTTTTTTCCCCCCCCTTAAGCCCTCCTGAGAGGACTTAGTGTAGACAGGCCAACAACAGGGTGACCCTGGGAGATCACAGGTGTCCTGAGGTGGAATGTGCGTGTGTTTGGTTCTGTGCGGTTGTATCACACGCGTGGGTCGATGTGATCAGCGCCGCAGTGCGGTGCGGATACCCAGCAGTTTCGACAAGCCTCTCGAGCTGCCCGGCCCCTCCTTCCTGCCTGTACCTGCCTGACCCCGGCAACCGCTGACTGCTCTCCAGCTCCGTAATTGGGTCATCTCAAGAGTGCTGTGTAAATGGACTCAGGCAGCAGGTAACCTTTGCGAGGGGCTTTTTTCGCTCAACATAATTCCCTGGAGACCCATCGCCGGTTGTTATGTGTATCGGTCATTTGTTCCTTTTCAACGTTGAGTACATCCGGTGCGGATGTGATTTAGTTTTAAGAGCCAAAAAGAGTATCTTTTTAAAGGTATTGTCTCAGACCCGTTTGCTCTCACACACACACAGCTTTTGTGTAAGTGTTAAGTCAAAAACAGCTGTGCTCATGTACCTACAATTAGCAATATCACTGAACGGGAGACCTCCTGCCTCTGTCTGGGGTGGGGTGGAAGGGTTGTCGATCCAGGAGTCTCCCGTTCTCATCCTCACGGTCACTGAGGGTAGTGACGTCAACCCCGCCAGCACCTGGTGTTCGCAACCGAAGAGAAGGGAGTAGTTCTTTAATTTTTCACAAACCCATCCTAAAAAATCTTGACCTGGAACTTCATTTGATCAGGATGTTCGTGTTTGTTTTAGTCGTCGGGAGTTGTACATTTATGCGAATTTTGTAAATTTCAGTATACCTTGAAAACAGAAACATCTGTATAACAAGGAAAGGTGAAAATAATACTAATCCAAATATGTAAATAGGCCTGGCCCTGACCAGGGCTCAATTTGGTTATTTGTAAATTTTGCTGTAACTGTCTGCTGTATTTAGATTGGAAGATTAGAAGTCTTCATGTATGGATGGGTAAAGCTCGTTTTTTTCTGAAATGTTGAGTAGCCAAGATGTTGCTGCCTCAGAGCATCACCTGTGTCCCGAGCTAATGTATTTATATCATTGTTCTTTGTCCAGTCCACTTTAAAGGAAGTTGTTGTACAGGTTCTATATTAGAACTGTCAAACTGCCTCATGTCTGTTTTGCCCATTATTATTTCTCTATGAAATTATTACCCTTAGGTTTTATACGATCCTTCCAAAGACGCTTTCCCTGGCCATCCTAAATTATGTGCTGCTTGCCATTGAAGTTTCATTTCAGTGTGGAGCATCTGAAATAAAATTTTCTAAGTTGAAAAAAAAAAAAGACACATGATCCTTCATTTTGAAGAGAAGATGCAAAAACGTTTCATCTTTTAATTTGAAAAGGAGATGCATGCTACGTATTTAAGTAGCATATCGTCATATTTTAAAGGCCTTTGAGGACATTTTGAGCATTTCCTTCCCGCCCTCCCCCCCACCATAGTTTCATGTAAGTTTAAAAGCTGTTATGGGCGGATTGCATATCTAAACATCAATAGCTTTCATGGCTGCTATTTAAGTAAGTATGTGACCTTGTCCTCAAGCTGTGGTACCTAATGTTTCAGTTGTATCATAGCTGAAACTATAGCTCACTGGTATGCACACTAAGTGTTTGTTGATCTAAACCAGGCATAACTCATCTACTTTTCTGAAACGAAGTTGTGTCAGAGATGAGACATCTGCTCAAGGAATCTTTAGTAACCATACAGTGATGAAGCATATAATTGTTATGTTAGCAATAGGACCTGGCAAATGGTATTTTTACTGCAATATTTTAACTACAGTACTTTTACTGTTTACTTCTCTCTAAACTTTGTGGTTGAATTTTGCTTTAACTGCCAGTTTTTCACAACATTCCTAATGGTTTTCAACTGCTATAATACAGTGGAAAAGCCATCCAGTCATTGAATTTGATTTTAATATAATCCTGTATCATGTTTGGTTGAGTTTTAGTCCCTGGCATTATCAGTTTTTAAAAGAAAAAAAAAAAAAGGAAACAAAACCAAAATAACAAAAACGTGGGGGAAAAGGAATGACTTTCTTAAAACCAGCCAATTAAAATATGAGCTATCCTCTGCAAATAAAGCCTCCCATTTATTTTACCCTTGGTTAAATAATGGTTAATTGAAAAGGGGAAAAAGACTCAAAATATTTATGCGATCAGTAGATGGAAAACAAACCACCTTCAAGGTTAGGGGAGTGATAAGAGTTAGTGTGGGAGTGCCATTATGTGTCAGACTTAAAGCATTTGAATCTGATTTTTCAAACCATTGAAGTTTTTCATATATCAGTATTTAAAATGTCTTCCACCCACAAAAATTTAATATTGTAAATATCAAGTATAATTGATAATTTATTTTATATATTCCTATGGAAAAAGTAATGGTATTTTAATGTTCTGACATTTGTGATTATTTGCTAGTCTTTACTTTTTAACTTATTAAGGTTTCTCTAATTAAACTTGATAAGTTGTCCTTTGGTTTTTAGGGAAATACCTAAATGTGGGGAATTTACAACCCAACCTTAATATTGGGCTGTGTTTTATAGAGCTAAAGTCAATGCATTTCTGAATTTCTCAGGAGCACTGCAAGGCAAAAAAAAAAAAAAAATCCAAATAAAAATGATATATGTAAGTTGGCAATGTCTTTATCCACAATAAAAAATTTTTTTAGCAAACAGCTGCTGACTTTTTCTTTAGAAGGGGGAGAAATGACTTACATATGTTGTTCATAACATCAGTTGACCGACTACGAAAGCTGTCTTCAAGCTCAAGCGCCCACCGGATGTTGCTTTTAGGATGCTGTGTGAGCCTTGGAAATGTTAAGTATGAATAATTGAATAGATGCTGAAGATTTTGCATGAAAAGAGGATCTGAGAGATTTTATCCAGCCTTTTAATTTTCTTTTGGAGGTAGTATGCATCATTGGGCTCTTGGTTTTTCAGCAAGATAATCAGTTATGTCTTCATTTTTTCTGAGATGTGGAACTTGACTATTTTTAGCAGTGCATGTGATGTTAGTATTGGGAGGAGCATGGTTTTTAAAGCTGGGAGTTGGAGTACTGATTTTACTGATCCTTCCTCTATGCCTTTTAACAAAATTGTCTTGATGATGGGACTGATTTTCATCATTGAACACCCACATAGTAAATGGTCAGATGACACATTCATTCACAGTATTAAATGAGTAAATGTATCACTTGTGGGGATGCTTTATTTATAAAGCCGATAGTTCTACACAGATTTTAGAGGTTGTGATTATTACTGCCAAAAAGTGGGTAAGAATGTCGGGTAAAGATGTTACTGAAGCCAAGGGTTGTTTCAAGAAGGAAGAGGTCAAAAGTGTGAAGTGCTTGTTGCCCTGGCAAGATAAGTTTTAAGAAGAATCCATTGGATTTAGGGGCCGGTAAATTGTTGCTTTGAGCTTGAGCCGAGTTCACGGAATGGTGGAAGCAGAAGCCATTTTGTCAAGTGGGTTGGGTCGGTGATGAGCAAGTAAAGATGTGTTTGTAGGCGGCTCTTTGAGAAGTCAGACTCCGAGGGAGAAAGGGAACAGGAGTAGATGAGTGGGGTGGAGGGAAAGTCGTGTTAGACTGGGAGGCTGAAGCCTGTGTGGGTGCTCCTGGGAGGACGCAGCTTAGCCCAGACCAACGGGCTGAAGACAATGGAGAGAGTCTTTGGGAAGGGGGAACTGATGGAAGTGGAACTCGGAGGGTTGGCCTGAGAGAGGAAGGCTGCGTCTCTTGGGACAGGAGTGAGCAAAGAGAAGGCAGAAGGCAGGTGGATTGGGGTGGAGGGAAGTTGTGGGAACTTAATTCGATGACACCAGCAGGGAGTTTATCTGCTAAAAACCGGGAGGGGAGGATCTGAGGCAGAAGAAACCCAGTGTTGTGGGAGAGAGAAGGAAACAAGCTCACAAATTAGATGTCAGATAAGAGGCAAACAGATCTTGCCCTTGACCAGCAATGGTGGGATATAAAATGTTTTGAACCTGAACCATGTTTTCCTGTCCTTAGGACTTAGGTCATGTGAATATAGGATATAGCGGAGGGGTTTACAGCATGCCTTTGCCATAATAAATCCAGTGAATTAATCACCCATTATAATTACAACAGTATTTGTCTTGGAGATAAAAATGCAAGAATGTAAATAAATAAAAACTTAAGGCAAATATTTGACTCCTTCATTGGTTTTCTGCCTTGGTTCTTCCTGTGCATTGGTCTTTCAGGCCACTTGGGGTTAAGAAATGAATGATTTGCTCTATCATGATATCATAACTGTGATCATTTTCATTTGTGACTGTTTTCACAAGAGTCCTCTTCTGTCCAGCTCTAGCATCCTCTGACCCTCAGAAATTAAATCTCGATTGAAAATACCATGAGCGTAATGTAAGAGTTTGGTGGGGTTGTTTCCTAGATCTCTTTGGCCTGTTAGAAATATAAACAACATGATTTTTTTCTAAAACATGTGGCAATTGGGGGTACCTGGCCACCTCAGTCTGGGGAGCGTTTGATTCTTGATCTCGGGGTCATGCGTTTGAGCTCCACTTTGGGTGGAGAGATGACTTTAAAAATAAAATGCTTAAAAATAATGTTGAAGGACCTTGTGTTGTGAGACACTTTCCTCTGCAATGGGGAATCAGCCTCAAGCCCTTCTTGACCCCAGGCAAATGCAAACACTTCCCAAAGGACAGTCTATCCCAGACAGTAAAGGGAAACATGCTTTCCTTTCAAGAAAAGACTTGGAAGCCAAAGTCATAAATATTTGCTTCAGGTTTCCTGTGCAGCTCCAGCTCCTTCCATCAAGGTGTGTCTAAGGAACCCGTGCTGTCATCTGTGAGTTAACACATTAATCCCTTTAAAAAAGGGGATTTGCAGGCACTCTCCATAAATAAAGAGGGTGATGGAGACGGAGTTACAAGTTCTAGACTAATGAGGTAATTTTTTATTTTTGGAAAACTTACTTGGAATGTGTAGTCTTTTGAAATTTTTGGACTCCCCTCAAAGTCCTCTCCCTCAAGCATTTACCATTCCACGTGTAGCTGTATTACTAGAGGCAGCCGAGATGCACGTGTTCAACCCGGGCCCCTCTCCCTAGGCTTACCTTTGCCAACTTTAGCTTCTGTGCGAAAAATATTGATGATGGTAAAAATCAATTATCCACAGAACTGCCACTTGAGAAATGAAGACTTCTGTTTTTAGAAGTCTTTTCACCTCTATTCCCCTCCCCCCTTCACCACCTCAACCCTGCCCTGGGACATTAGTTTTCCTTGGTGAAAAATAATTTTCTGCTGTCATCATTTAATGTGTGTGTGTGTGTGTGTGTGTGTCAAACATTTCAAACACATAAGAAGAGACAATAAGGATATTTAGAAATATCTGGTATAGCAGTGGGACGAGGTCAGCCCATTCCTCCCTGGAAAGAAAAAAGTAGGAAACCAAAATGGTCAAAAACAACCATTTGGGGGTCCTGGTAATTGACCAGAGGCAGGCAAGAAACTGAAAGTTGTTGATTTTTGAAAAATCATCTAGAGCTTCAGATAAGAACCACTGGAGTCTGTGGGCCTTCCTGCCTGGGGCTCCCCAAACCTCCCAGTTTTCCTAGCACCAAGCCCATCAGCAAAAGCTTCCAAAGCTAATCATGCAAACCAGCAGCTTTGTTGCCCAAGGGGGCGGGCTGCTGGTGGAGGGTGTGGACTCTCCACAGACTTTGACTTTGTCCATTGAAAATGCTGAGCTTGGAAGCAAACGCGGAGAAAAGTCGGCTCTGCTTGGCTTGAGGCTTGAGATCCCAGTTCCGGATAGGGCGAGGGGCCGCCCTGTGGGAAGGTAGCCGGGAGACTAGAACTGAGAAAGCCATGGAAGGACTGGCCTCAGAGCATTTCCCAGTCTACACCCGGGGCCGCGTAGGTCATGCAGGAGCAACCTCTTGGAAGCCAGAGCACAGGATTTAAAAAAAAACAAAAACAAAAACAAAACAGCATTGACACCAGCAGCTGCATTCTCCCATGGGGGAGACCAGTTTCCTAGTTTAAATCAAATCAGGTTTTTAAAAGAAAATCAGAAAGATACATCAGAATACCATAGTTGCTCCAGTATAATCCAGATTGTCCAGATTTCAAGAAGAAAATTGTGAGGCAAAGAAGAAAGTGTGACCCAGTTTCAGGAAAAAAGCCATCAGAAGAAACTGTGTGGGCCCGATTGTTGGATTAGTCCACAAAAGCTTCTGAGTCAGGATGGCAAGGACAGAATTTAAAGTATGTTCAAAGGGTACAATATTTTGTTTATTTATTTGACAGAGAGCACAAGCATGGGGAGCAGCAGGTGGAAGGAGAGGGAGAAGCAGGTTCCCTGCTCAGCAGGAAGCCAATGTGGGGCTCGATCATAGGACCCCAGGATCATGACCTGAGCCAGAGGCAGATGCTTAACCCACTGAGCCACCCAGGTGCCCCTTCTTCTTTGTTCTTTATTTTGAAAGCTTTTTCATGTTGCACATCTTGAAACTATAACAAGTAAGGAGTCAATTTTGTTGCTTTTTGGAGGACAACAGAGATGATAAAATAATGCATGCTACTTCCCTTCTTGAATACTCCAAGGTGCATTGTTAAAATTTGCCATTCCAGGGGTGCCTGGGTGGCTCAGTCAGTCAAGCGTCTGTCTGCCTTCAGTTTAGGTCATGACCTCAAGGTCCTGGCATTGAGTCCTGCATCAGGCTCCCTGATCACTCGGGAACCCACTTTTCCCTATCCTGCTCCCCTTGCTCACACTGTCTCCCTCTCCCTCTCTTTCACATAAGCTTAAGAAAAATTTGCCATCCCATCTGGATGTATAGAAAGACTTGCAAATTCTGTCCCATGTTTGCTGTTAAAAGTCCTTTCTTTCGTGCAATATGATGACATATATAATAGTGTAAATTTTTAATTTTACTTTGGCAAAATTCAAAGTTGATAGATGATATCATTCCCACTAATTTTTGAGGGTGTTGATTTTATTAGTCTGATTAATTGAGGAACTTGGGAACTGCTAATCTTACGTGGATTGTGAATAGGAAATGAGATAATTGGAACGTCATGCCATCGTAAAGTCATATTAAGTTTGCCCTAACCTTAAGCCATATTAGGTGTCTAAAACAGAGACAAAAACGAAATAGAGATGCAAATAGACAAGTGCCATTAGCTATTTTTTTGAGTGCAGCTCTGGGGCCCCATGACCAAGGATGTGGCTTGCCTGAAGTCTTTTATAGCAGAGATCCCATATTTTACATGTGGTTGTATGTTAAAACCACAGCCAGTTAAAATAATCCATAAGAAAAGCCCAGGTGTTTTCACAATTTGCTGAATTTCCTGAGAATTCCAAGCATGTGCAGAAAATTCTAACGTCTGTGAACAAGTTGGTTAAAGTACAGTTAGAGATCCATGTCATCAGGGAAGAAACCCTGAAAATCTGGGTTTCAATTTTTGTTATGCCCCTAATCCTCCGATCCTGGGTAAATGACTTGCTCTGGCTTTTGTTTTCACATTTGTAAAATTAAGGGGTTGCAGTAAATGATTTAAAACTTTCAGGACTCGGTCCCCTCCTCTAGGCAATGTCCTTTTTAATATCCTCAAGACTGGTGAGGGAACTCTTTGTGCCCTCCCGTGGCCAATGCAAACTTACTGGCCCTATGGAGAGATAGAGTCAGGGGAGAAGTTCCAAACCTTTATTGAAGGCCTACTGTGTGTTGGCACCTTCTAGGTACTTTATGAACAGAATTCTATCTTTATTACAGCATCATGTGGCTATTTTTGCCCCCATTTTATAGCTGAAAACCTGAAGCTCAGCAAGGTTAAAGATTTCCTTAGGGTCCTATATTTTTCAGGGTTCTCCAGAGAAACAGAACCAATATTTTCTTTTCTTTATTTTTTTAAAGAATTTATCTATTTGTCAGAGAGAGAGAGCACAAGCACAGGGAGCATCAGGCAAAGGGAGAAGCTGACTCTCCAGTGAGCAAGGAGTCAGATGCGGGACTTGATCCCAGGACTCTGGGACCAAGACCTGAGCTGCAGGCAGACACTTAACCCACTGAGCAACTCAGGCAACCCAGAACCAATATTTCTAAGGTTCACTATATGCTTAGCATAAGCATGACGCAGAGGGCAGCAACCATGAAGGATGGGACTAAGACATCCAAATACATAAAAATATAAAAGGTACTTGTTTCAAACATTTTGTGAGATGAAAAGGCAAAAGACAAACTGAGGAAACTCTGTAACATGAATGGCAATGGAGAACTATCTTTACTGTAAGAATAGAAACAAGGCGAGGAAAATAGAGACACAACTGAGGCTCCTTAGGGTTTCTGGCAGAGGCTGCTGCTTGTCCTCGGATGTCCATTCTCTGCCGTCACAGCAGGAGAACTCCAGAGTCTTAGGCAAGTCGGTTCATGATCTCTCAGGACACAGGCTATATCTTCCAGTGTCCCCTGCAGCTGGGTGCTACTATCAGCTTCTAACCTCCTTCCTGAAATGTGAGTGTGGTGGTGGTGGTGCGCCATTTTGGACCAAGAGGAAGGAGGTCAACACTCTAGAGATGGCCGAGCAGCAAGAGAGATGGAGCCTGAATCTTTGATACCTTAAAGGGAAACAGCTGCCAGAATAGCTCTAGACCACCATCCTACAGAGTGTGATGTGAGAACACGTTGAGGTATCTCTATTAAAAAAAATCAACACAAACCACCACCAACAACAACCCCAAACTGAAAACTACCGCTAAGCTAGAGTCCTTCGGACTTATTTATTAGTTCACAGTGAACTAATTTCCTTGACGTGGTGCCTGATAAGTCGAGAGGGGAAATGGATTTGGGGGAAGGAGCCCATAAGTAGTTGAACATGAGTAAGAGAGAAGCTAGGGATGGCGAGAGGGCTTAACTCAAGAGTTGGCAGCATAACTGACTGTTTATGAGACCTATGTCCCATTAACAGGTCTGGAACCAGTGACTATGCCCAGGAGGTAGTAGGAAAGGGTACAGAGTCTGGACCTGACTTTGGGAGACCCTTTGATTAGTGGAGAGAGAGAGGAAGGGGGCTGGAGAAAATGCAGTCAGGGTCATAGTGGGAAAACCAGGATAACTTGAAACACAAGAGAGGAGAAGATGGGTCATTAATGGTCAAATTTTTCGAAGGGACAGAGGAACAGTTAGGAATGGAGGAAAAGTCCTTGCATTTGGCCCTGAGATAACTGGAGAACTCAGGAACTACCATTCTGGGGGAATGGTGGGGCATGGCCAGAGGTCCGATAGCCAAGGTGGGAGTAGGTGGTGAGGAGGTGGCTGACACATGGGCTCACTGAGGAGCTGGAGAGAGAGGAGGAGGAGGAGGAGAGCAGGAGCCACAGGGCATCAGGACAATAGAAGTTTCCCCCTCCCCAGGTTGGGAAGACTGCACCATGGGACCACACAGCCCAGTGCCTTACTTGGGCGCTGTCAGTTATTTTACTTTTCTGATCTTTTGGGGCCAGCTTTGGATAATATAAGAAGTGAGAGGCTTTGTTCATGCTATGAAAATAAGGAGTGAAGGTAATGATGGGAGTACCCATGGAGTTCTGGAGTGTTTGCCGGGAGCTAGGAACGAACCAGCCATGTAACCAGCAAGTCAGAGAAAGCAAATCTTGGTAACTTGAAAGCATGAGGAACCTAGAGCCAAACAGACTTGGTTTGGGCTGGAATTTGTTGTTTGGCTTTATTGTCTGCATGGCCCTAATCTCTTTGGGTCTTGTCTTCATCTGCAGAATGGAGGGTTTCCTATTTTATAGAGTTACTATGGTAGTCAAAGAAGGGGATTTGTATGGAGTCTAGCACGATCTAGACATTCAATAACACTGTCCTCCCTGTTTTGCTTTTGCATTCAGAAAGGCATTGTGATGTAATTATTTCTGGACAGTAAAACATTAAACAACAGTCAAAATGTATCATTAAATGTATAATTTTGTGAATTCCCCTGCCCCGGTGTGAATATCATCTTAAAAACAACAACAACAACAACAAAAACCAGCCCATCTGTGTTTCAACCCATGGCACAGTGTGAGGACTTGAGCTTCACTGAGCCATGAAGATCCCATGCAGTAGATGATAAACTCTTAGAGGTTCACTACTCTGTACATTTTGTGAAGTTGTGTCATAACTGTGATTGTATTTGATTCTGATGATGGCAGGAGGGGCAGATGCTGGGATTCCCATGTAGCAACTAAAAAAGGAAAACACTTAGGGAAATGATGGTCCCTAAGAAGCCAGCAAGATTCCCCTTAGTAGTTCATGCTCAGCAAACTTCATTCCCTGTTTCATTTCCCTTAAAAACAGAATTGCTAGATTGGGAAATGCTATAGATAACATGTGTTTTGATGTCAGCAGGACATCTGACAAAGCCTCTTACCAAGTCTTCCTGGATGGGGACATGCACGCTGAGTGGGAAAAGCTGGTGGTGGCACCCCAAGTTAGACAATCAGCAGTTGCCCCAAAATGTTGAAGAAAGGTCTCTTTCTTCAGATCCGGGCCAACCTGGACAGAGCACATCCACTCCAGCACGAGTCTTAGTCAGTGTTTTATTGATAACTCTGATAAAGTCAAAGAAGTCACGGTCAGCAGACGCCTAGTTGTCGAAGCTGGGAGGGACACTTCATATTCTACACAGTAAAATTCATGTTGGAAAAGATCTTGGACAACGGATGACAGTTTAAGAGGGACACATGGAAGACCTCGCTCTCTACTAAGGAAGATCCGCAGCCCAAATACAGGGGAGGGTGTTAGCCTGTGGACCACGGGTTGTTTTTGTCCACGCCCCATCAGTATGGACCAAGAGGCTGACTGACGCCGTAGCGGAGGAGGAGACTGGGCGGCGGCAGAATCACGTGACATGGGAGGAGCCCTTAAAGAACGCGGGCTGCTGCTCCTGGGGAAGAGGACACCAGCACTGCCAGGAGGGGGAGCTGTTTTCCCGAAAAGGAAGCTGGAAGCCATGTAGAAGGGGGAGTAGTAGCCCAGGGCTGCAGAGGGGAGAAGCACATAGGAAAGCAGGTTTGGGTTCAGCTCAAGACAGAACTTTCTAACAATGGTGATCCGGGCTGTTTAGTGAAGTTACGATTCCCTTTTGTCCGTGGAAGTGGATAATTCGCTGGTTATTAAAGATATTTTGGAGGAGATTGTGTAGGGTAAGGATCTGGACACAGTGACAGTCATGAGGATAACCAACTTTTCCCCTCACAACTCTGAGGGGTAAATATTACCTCCCTTTTGAAGATGAGGAAACCGAGATGTGAAGAGGTTAAGTGATTCCCCCAAGGTCACCCAGCAGGTAGATGGCGAAACCAAGACAAAGACCGAGACTTTCAAGCAACCCTCTCTTCCCTCTTCCAACCTTGGAGTTTTAAAATAGAAACAATCTCTGGTCCAAGATGGGTCCCTGGACAGTTTTGGTTTCAAGATTCTCGGTTTGCTCAATTTGTAGAAAACAGGCAGATTGATTTTCTCTCCCTCCTTTTCCTTCAAGAAATTTGATGCTCTGAGTGAGGTGTATGGACTAAGTCATTTAAAACTCTCCTTTACCCCCCAAAGAGCGCTACGTAAATAGAATATAAGTTTATTTTTATTATTTTTCTTTAAAGAGAGACAGAGAGAGGTGGGGGACCAGCAGACGGAGAGGAGAGAGAGAATCTTAAGCAGACTCCATGCCCAGCGTGAAGCCTGATGTGGGGCTCGATCTCATGACCTTGAGATCATGACTTGAACCGAAATCAAGAGTTGGACGTCTAAGAGACTGAGCCACTCAGGCGCCACTAATATATGTTTAAATAAAAGTAACCTCATGTTTTGAATAGGTAGTATGAGCTAATGGTACAAAATTCAAATCATACCAAAAGGTGAGCCTTGAAAAGAAAATGTTTCTTCCACTTCTCTTCCCCAGCTGCCTACCCAATTTCCTTCCCAGGAGACAAACTACACTAACAGTGACCCATGTATCTTTCAGGAAGTGGCTTTTCTTTACATACACAAGCAAGAAGTTGTGTATATATTTTTTCTCCAATGGTGGCATGCACTAAATGCTTTTACAACTTGCTTTTGCACTTATTAATATATTCTATGGAACTATTAAAAATTACCAATATTCTATCATTTTGACTTTGCTGGAAATCCTTTAATACTAAGCACACAAGGAGATGGTTCAGTCCTTTTTAAAAAAAAATTAATAAAGTATAACATACATGAGACTTCATGAATCCTAAGCAAACACTCCTCTGTGTAACCAGGACCCAGACTACTAATTTGAATGTTATCAGCTTCCAGAAATGCCCCTCGAAGTCACTACCTCATTCAGAATTCTAGATAAAAGGAGTTGTCTAGTGTGTACTCTTAACTCGTCTAGCTTTTTTTGCTGGTTTCACAATAGTCCGGTTTTGGAAGTCCCTCCTTTATTTAACCCTATTGGTGCCCGACTGATGGATGTTAAGGCTGTTTATAAACTTCCTCCGTTGGGATCAGTGAACAACCTTGTAAATTTAATGTATTTAAAAAAATGTTTTATCATGGGTGATTTTAGCCCATAGAGTAAATAGAATAGTATAGTAGACGCTCGGTTTTGGTAACTATTAGTATCCTGACGTTTTTGTTGAACGCATTCCTATTTTTATATTTTTAAAAGATTTTATTTTTATTTAAGTACTCTCTGCACCCAACACGAGGCTCAAACTCATGACCCTGAGTTTAAGAGTGGCGTGTTCTTCTGACTGAGCCAGCCAGGTGCCCAAATGCACTTTTACGGTAGGATTTCATTTACTTACTAAAAAGATGGTCTTTGAGAAGGCTTAATTATGTAAGTTAACCAATGAATTGATTGTATCAATGAGTAGGCTAATTATGTAGACTTTGGAGTCTCAGTTGTATCAACGAATAGCTGTGTGACCATGGTTAGTTAACTAATCCCTCTTAATCCCACTCCAGTGACATGGAGTCCTAATTGCCACAGCACACAGTCCTGGTGAGGAGATAGGATCGCATCAGGGCCTTTCCAGCTGTTGGTAGTTCTTTCTGATGGGCCCAAGGGAAGATGCAGGTGGGGAAGGAGGGGCTTGGACTACTGCCAATCCCACATCGGTCTTTTTCTAGAAGAGTGTCTTTGGGAAGACTTCATCTCAGGAGAAGTTTCCAATGCTTAAAAAAAAAACAAAGAAAGGAAGAGAAAGAAACAATTTAACACTCCCCTCCCCCCGCGCCAATACAATGAATGTGAAACACTGAACCTTATGCTTTTAGGTTCTTATCCATCATTCTGCTTTCCCCGAGGGTCCTTTTTTGTCTTTTCAAATCATCATTTCACTTGTTAAAATCCCCTTCGAGCCAAGGAACACTTTACAAAAATTATAATTTTTTCAGCTTTATTGAGATATATAAGACGACATTGCATCCGTGTAAGGTGGCCGGCGTGTGGATTCGTGCCTGGACACTGTTTAATTAAAGGAGGAACGTGCCCGGGAGAATCCGGGGACTAGGGCGGGGCGGGCACGTGGGCTCGGGAAGGTTTGCATTGCACAAGCCCACGTCTTGCAGTAGCCTCAGCCAGATTCCATCCTCCTCCTCTTCCCCACCCCCTCGTGCTCGCCACCCCTTCTAGAAAACCGTGAGCCTCCCGTGGCTTCCCCCAGGCCTCTGCTTCATTGGGTCTGGCTCCCCAGTAAATCCTTAGATTTGGGTCCCGGTCGCTGTGTCTGTCCCGAGTTCGAGTCCTCCGTCTGCCGGAGGATGACCTTCGCGGGCGTCCCCGGGCCCCCC
>ML109326.1:0-15068 GCA_003697995.1 Taxidea taxus jeffersonii | reverse complement strand
CATACATTCAAGCCTAGAACATTCTAGAAGATGTGATAAAAATAAATGTGAGTGAAGTTCTGATACTTCCTTTCCATACCCCAAAGTCCTAGAGACCACTGGTGTGCCTAGTGAGATTTTTGTTGGTGCCTTTTCAGGACTCTGAAGTATTAAGCTGTTAGAGAGGCTGAGTTGGCTACCTCGTAATATCTTTTATATGTTCATGCAAATAAGTGTGCATTTCCATCTGGATACTTGGAAATAGTATGCAAACCAGTGTCCTTCAGAGCCCCAAGGGGAAACTGGGTGCACTTGGACCCAAACTTCTCCGTTCTTACTGGTTGCAAAGGACATGGGGTGTATGTGTGTGAGAGAAGGATGGGAGAGGGAAAGAGAAATAGAGGCAGGGAGGAGGAGGGGTGGCGAAGGAGGGGAGAGTGGGTTGATGGTCACTCCAAATATAGATGAGTGGGCAGAGGCAAAGAGTGTGGGGTCCAGCCAAGTCACAGACATGGTTTTCTGGAGAAGGAGGTAGTGCCCTTCCTTATAACGAGCAGCCGGAGCACCATAACTGGAAGGGACTTTACCAACTGATCTTTCGCTTCCTCGTCTTTTAGGAAAGGGAGCATGGACTCTAGCAGGTTAATCATGGCAGAGGTAGGATGGCGGGCTACAGGACTGACTACCTGCCTAACTTGGCCACGTGACCTCTCTTGTCGGGTAGTAAAGAAATGATTCCCGAAAGAAATGCAGAGAAGGAGAGGTTGGGGGATGTCTGGGTGGCTCAGTCAGTTAAGCATCTGCCTTTGGCTCAGGTCATGATCTCAGGGTCTTGGGATCGAGCCCAGTGTTGTGCTCCCTGCTCAGTGGGGAGCCTGCTTCTCCCTCTGCCTTTGTCCCTCCTCCCCGCTTGTACTCTAAGTCTCTCTCTCTCAAATAAATAAATAATCTTAAAAAAAAAAAAGGAGAGATTGGAGTAGAGCTCCTCTTTCAGGATGTCCTGTAGCGCTGGATACATCGAGTGCAGGATTGGAAGTGAGGAAGGGGGTGTGATAATCCATCGAGGTGCTCCAGGATTTTGTGAGGGGGCCTCAGGGTGCTCTGCCTGATGTCTGGGGCCATCCCACAGACCCCTTTGGGGAACAGCTGGGAACTGCTGCACCGCTCCCCGAAGCAGTCCCCTCCCTCCCACAGACTTCTTTCCAGGAACTCAGGGCCCTTAAGAAGGACGGGGCTGGGAAACCTATTCATCTCCTGGTCCCTGTGACGTCATGCAGTTTCACGGCTCCTAACCTGTCATACGGGAGATGTGGAGCCTTCATAATGGCCCTTCTGTAAGAAGAATAGAGTCAAGGAACCCCAGCGAGGACTGGCGCCGGGCCCACCCATTTCCAAAGAGTTCGGCATTATGCATTCATAAACCCTGAGTTCTTTCTAACTTCCCTTCCCTGCACCCCACTGTTTCCTGACGTACAGAGGTCCTTCTGGGCATTGTAAGAGGTGGCGTCACAGGGGAGGGACAAGAGAGGGGACGAGGAAGGGAGTCTGCTTCCACCCACTGTTCCCTCCAGGATGCGGGACGTGGGCTTGAGAACAGGCAAAAAAGGAAGCTGGGCGCAGAGACGGCTGAAGAGGGGGAAGACACCAGGAGAGGGCATTGTTGATGAAGGAGGAGGAGGTGCCCACGGGCTTCTCACCATCTGGAGGAGGAGAATTTAGGTCCGAGCTTGTGGAGGAAGCGTGGAACCAGCGCTGTGCAATCGGGAAGAACTGGGAAACATTTCTGAAATTTGGGTGTCCTAGGAGGGAGGACAACCTCTTCAAAGGAGTCCTCGCCATCAAGATGAAGCTGCTAAGCCAGAGTGATGAGAGCAGCGGTCATGAGAGCAAACACGTCCCCAGGGCTGGGTGCAGGAGTAGTTCCGTGAGAATTAACATGCGTACTCCTGAACTGGTAAAGAGCCCCAGCCATTTGGAGAGGTTAGGAAACCCAGCCAAAGTGAATGGGGATGAACCAGGGGCTGAACCCGTTCAGCTCTGGATGAGGCTCAGATTGGTTAAGGTTTGTTCAAAGCCTCTGGGAGAGTTGGTGTTGGGGGCCCTGATTAAACACGAGGACCTTCGCTTGCTTTTTTTTTTGTAATTAAAATTTTTCTCCTATAGAGAACCTGGACAAAAGCAGAGAACGTAATGAACGCCACCTACTTATCACTCAGTTGCTGTAATTATCAGCACAGATCTCGCCTTGCTTGTCCTTTACCCTCCCCCAGTGGACTAATTAAAGCAAATCTCAGGCATTATATAACTTCATCCTTAAATACTTAAGAATGTATCTCTCACAGAGATACGTTCTCTATCTAGAGATAGAGATTCTTCTTCTTCTTCTTTTTTAAGATTTTATTTATTTATTTGACAGACAGAGATCACAAGTAGGCAGAGAGAGCAGGGAAGCAGGCTCCCCGCTGAGCAGAGAGCCCCATGCGGGACTCAATCCCAGGACCCTGGGATCATGACCTGAGCCGAAGGCAGAGGCTTTAACCCACTGACCCACCCAGGCACTCTGGGATAGAGATTCTTAAAAAAAAAAAAAAAAAAAAAAGCCACAACACTGTTATCAAACCTACAAAAATCAACAATAATTCCTATTTATCATTAAATGTCCAGGTGGTGTTCAAATTTCCCTGATCATGTTATAAATGTCTTTTTTTCCTCCTGTTGGTTTGTTAGAATCGGATCCAAAGAAGGTCTACAAATTGCATTTTGTTGGCAAGTCTTTTAAATTTCTCTTAGTGTTTTTTGTTTCTCTTGCCACGTACTTGTGGCAAGACAGCTACGAGGCGGAGTTTGTTTGTCCTGTAGAATTCCTTACATTTGCGATTTTGCTGATCATGATTTTGGGTGATTTTTAGCACATTCCTTCGTGTCTTCTGTTTTTCTGTACACTGGTAATAGATCTAGAGACTTGGTCCAATTCAAACTAAATATATTTTTGGAAGACTGCTTCATAGGTGACACCATTGTTCTTTTGTCCTCTTTCTGCCCCCCTTTCTCTTCATGAACTCTGAGACAAGCTGCTTAAAGAAGCAAATGGACCTTTTCACCGTGGCTTCCTTTTTTCTGAGTTTTGGACCCAGTCTCAAAGAAGCAGTTTCCTCCCTTGTGTCCAGATTAGACTGGTCTGTCTCTGCAGGCCAGGCAGGGCCAGGCTCTATGCACAGGTCCCCGGTGCCTCAGAGTTTCCTTCTTGACTTCTCTGTTTTGGATTCTGCCTTGGAGATGACTAGACCCTGCTCCTTCTGGAACAAAATACGGCCTCAGGTTTGAATCCCCCCGTAGATGTAAATCGGGGTCACCTGGGACATAGAGTGAACGGTGACCCAAGAGTTACCAGCCCATGAGCCAAGAAAGTTTTGTGTCATCTAGAAAACTGGCCTCTTGGCTTGTGGGTGCTCAGCCCTATGGCCGCCTTCATGAGGATGGTGACTCATGGCTGGTTAGGATGTGTCCTCCAGATCCTGGACCTCTGGAAGATCTGTGGCCAGCTTCTCTGGCGATGGAGAGCCAAATGGACATGGTTAGTCATCGAGGAGGTAAGGGCGGCTCCAGGGAAGTCTTACCTACCTAGATGCACCCAAGATACAGACAAAAGGTAAAATCAAAGCATACGAAGGAGTCTGAGCTGGCCAAAAGATCTCGCAGAAGCAGGATGCTGTGGGGTTTACCGTGTGGGTGCTGAAGGCTCAGGAAGAGGGAAGCTGAGCTGAGGGCTGGAGCTCCCATGGTTTGAACCCCCACTCAGGAACCTTCCTATCATAGTTCGCTGCCTCTGAGAACATCTGAAAGCATTGCCTTCAGCCAAGGTCCCTGCATGTGGATGTCCCTTGTTTATGTGTGCTTGTCTCCTTTGGGGCTCAACTTGTCAGCTCTCTGGGTGGACAGTCTTCGTTCTGGCTTCGCCAGTCAGCTTGGCTTAGCAGCAAACTTAGGGACTGTACCGGTGACAGATGCTCATGGAATGTTCCGCGGTTGAGCAAGCAGTCTTTTACTAGAGCCCAGGGACTGCAGGGGATCTTCTGGGCATTTGTGAAATTATTCTCCTTCCTGGCCTAGGGATTTGTATTGATCAAAGCGTTTGAGTAGCGAGGTAGGCATTCATATGGATCCTTCTAGAAGACGGGTGTGCTAGCCTGAGGCTTTGTCTTGAGTTAGTCTTCCTGAAAGCCAGCCAGTTTTTATTCAACTGATGATGAATGTGACCAATGATAACAGAGCACCTGTTGGGGCCAGGCTCTGGTCTGGGCACTGAGGGGGCAGGGTGTCTGGGCATGGCCATGGGCTCTCTCCAGAGCTTACCATCAGGAAGGAAGATTGGACACAAAAGAAGTGGCTGAAATATTAGGTGGCCTGTGATAGGTCCCTGAGATGGCAAAGAGAAGGCAGAGATGGGAAGACTGTGCATTCTGGAACAGATAGGGCTAGAACTTGGACGTCAGACTGGCCTTGATTCCCATCCTGGTTTGGCCACTTCCTGGCTGTGAGCCTTGGTTCTCATTTTCCTCATCTGTAAAATGGGCATGACAAGGTCTGGCTCACAGAGAACATGAGGAAATGCCTTGTCCAGTGTCTGCCCGTAGAATCACAAGGAAACCGTTCATCAAGAAAGACTCATGGGTCTGGCGATGACAACCTGTAGAAAGATTCATAGAATCTGAAAATGCACTGAAAGCCTCATTCTTTAGAACAAATGACCAAAAACTGAGCTTGGTACACACCCATCCCACAGACTTTGCAGGATATGGCCCAGTTCCTTCCCTCATGAGATTTCAGTCAGGTTCTGCTTCGAGACTCCAGCAAAGCCTGGGTTTGTTTAAACTGTGAAGAGAAACAGTGAGAAGTCATTCCAACATGACATTTGTTCCCAGATAAGGCAAGGACAGGAGCGCTGGAAACTTCACTGAGCCCTCCATGTGGCAGCTCCTGTGGGCTTTTCTCCCACTTTTTTTTAAAGATTTTGTTTATTTATCACATAGAGATCACAAGTAGGCAGAGAGGCAGGCAGAGAGAGAGAGAGAAGCAGGCTCCCCGCTGAGCAGGAGCCCAATGCGGGGCTCGATCCCAGGACTCTGGGATCATGACCTGAGCCGAAGGCAGAGGCTTTAACCCACTGAGCCACCCAGGCGCCCCTCTCCCACTTTTTTTTATAAAGTCTTGGGCTATAACTTGAAACCACGTCCTCAGGGATGAGACCGGAAGGAAAATGCAGGAAACGCAGGCCACTCAGTTCCTTTGGCTGCTGAGGGCACGGGGACCAGGCAGGCCTGGCAAGAAATGGGACCAGGCTTGAGTCAAGGGCTCCACAGTTGGATTTGCTTGTCAGCCGGGCCTCTGCAGACTTGTCCACGTGCACCCCGTCTTGCCTCAAGTCTTTCCCGGTCACTGGTGGGGATAGGGAGCGAGCAGCTTAGCCTCTCCAGGCCTCAGTGTTTCCATCTGTAAATAGGGGAGAATAGTACCCACTTCTGCAGGATATTTGTGAGGATAAAATGAGACAGGCACATGACCGGTCTAGTGTGGAGGCTGGCTTGTAAGGGCTAGTAACAGGTTAGTTCTTATAATTACTCTTTTCATTATTTCAAGTCTAATCATTCTGTTGTGAATTCTATGGCTCCAAATTGCTAGTCCTCTTATTCTATTAGTGTTTGTTATCTCCCCCTGAAAATTAGGTTTAATGGAGCGTGACTTATGGAGGGGTGAGGGTTGGAGTCTAGCCACTGGTTGGCATGAGGGGTCTCCAAGGAGACCTCAGCAGAGAAGGGACTCCGGGAAGTATCGGGATGGCTTTTCTCCCAGGAAAATGCATTTTTTGCCTCAGCAGATCTGCGGTAGGGCCCGAGGTTCCAAATTCCTCACGAGCTCCCTGGTGATGTGATGCTGCTGGTCCCAGCAAGGCTGTGGTCCATCTGTCTGTTCTTAGATCTGCATTTAAAGAAATGTTAAAGGGCATCTATCTGGCTGGCTCAGTCAGTAGAACATGTGACTCTTGATCTCAAGGTTGTGAGTTTGAGCCCCATGTTGAGGGTAGAGATTATGATAAATAAATAAATAAAAACTTTAGAAAAATAAAGAAATGCTAAAACTTAATTTTTAAAATGTAGTTCTCATATTGTTTGAATCTATTAGAAGGACGTATTATTTTTGTTTAAAAACAAAACCACCGACCCCGCCCGCCCCCCCTAATTTCTTTAAAGCTTAAAGTGAGGCAGATGGCGTGGGAGAGGGACCAGAGAGGACACTGAGAAGAACAGAACAGATTTGCTATTTATTAGCTGTGAGACATAAGAAAGTCACTGGGCCTTTCTGTACCAAGGAGGGACAGGAGGATAGTAAGGATCTTAATGTGGGGCGTGTGGCTAGAATTCAGGGATCCGTTGTCACTTTTTTGCATTGACATCTAGTGAAATTTGTCATTGTTGTCCATTATGGGGACAGCAGGCTGTAACACCTTAGTGGTCCCTGTGACAGTATTAACACGAGAAACACAGGTAGTCACACACCACATTATAGCTGTAACAGTGACTCTGAAATGTCTTGTAGTATTTGGCGCATCTTGAAATGCCATTTTCACTGATCGCTACTTCAGAATTGTACAAGATAGTAGGCTGCTGTCCTGTCTTCTTATGTAACGCCTTGATAAGGAAGCATATATATTTCTACAATGCACATTTATTTTAAAACTATCTTGTTAACTGCCTCTCAATATACTTGGTCTCCCTGTGAATTTAATTCCATGCAATTCAAAGCATTCTTCTGAGAAGGGGTCCATGGGCTTCATCCGCCCATAGAACAGGTTTGTGGCACACACACCAAAGGCTTAAATTCCCTGGAGGAGATAATCTCTTGGTCTCCTCCAACTCCAGAATGTTCTACTTTCCTAAGTCTTCCCAGTCCTTAGGAAGACAATCTGGATTTTCTGTTCATGTGTTCTCATCGGGATTGCTCTGTGATGTGGCCCTTCTTGACTTCTGGGTTTCAACCAGCACACATGCTCAGTGACATCTGCCAGGACTGAGTCTGTCCTCCGTGTGTAAGGAAGTCCTTCCTACGTGCAGCTGCTGCTGCCTTCCGGGACTGGCCCTGGTCTGTAGGGGCGAGGAGGTGCAGCGAGCTGACGGGCCCCCGCACCCAGTGGGCACCCACGAGGAGACCTGTCCAGCCCTCGGTGACTTTGGAGAGTAGACACATTCCCAGTGCCTAGTATACCAACTTTCTCAATGACCTACAAATTTTTCTTGGCTCTCACCTTATGTTCCTTGGTCTGGTCCTGTTTCTGTCAATTATGTTTCATTCAGGAATTAGCCAGTTGTGTATGACAAGCAAGTGGTGTTGCAAGAGAATGGGGAAAGTGTGTACTTTCAGCAACGGGGCAATTCAGCCCTTGACGGTCGTGGCTAAGGTGGGTGTATGACCTGCTCTCTGAAGAGTGTGCGCAGGAAGGCAGGAGGGCACTCTTGCCTGTCAGGGCCAGGGCTGATCAGACCGTGTAGCCGTGTGTGCTTTAACTGAGTGGGAGGAGCGTCCTTTGGTGCTTCCATAAAGGTGTGATGCTTCCAAGTACGTTGAGATGGATAAAGGTGATGGTATCTTCTTTTTTGTCATCAAGCCTCATGATAGATTTCTTTGCAAATGTCCTTTTGATGGAAGTAGATCAAGTACACCACTGGCCAAATTGAGAATGGACCCACTCGCACAGGTTCTGTATCTATGTTGGCAGTTTCCACAGATATTCTCCCAGGCTCTTATCTGCTTGTGTGCCTGGTGTCGGAAGGGCCTCTGTCGCTCCTGCCTGTGCCCCAGCATGATGCAAGAGACAGAGTGATCTGGGAGCTCTTTGTGCTATCAGAAATGGATTAAATGAGATAAAGAAGTAAAAAAATAGCATAGGAGTGCCAAGTATTAGTTTTATAGAGTGTGTGTGTGAGTATGAGAAAAGTGATTAAAGCAGTACATTAGTAATCACATTAATGTCGTTGACAACAGCCTCATGTTGATACCGTCTGAAAGGCTCAAGTTATGATATCTGCTGTTTGGGAAAGAAAGGAGATCTTTATTTTCTTGAAGGACCTGGAGGGAGAAGTCATCAGGCCAAAGAGCAGTGGGAGTTAGTAAGATGGGGGCAGGGAAGAGCAGGGGCTGTAGATTCAGATATTTGGGGTTCAAATCCCATCCTAGCACAGTTGCCAGGCTCAGGGTATTAAAGCCTTTGTGGGTCCCGTCTACAAGATGGGACAATAACACGTACCTTATGGGGTTGTTTTGAAGCTTAGCGAAGGAATGCAGAGTGTCCCCTAGTCAGGCGTGCAGTCCCCGAACAGTAGTCGCTGCTGTCACTCCCTCACCATCTGCTCTCCCCATGGAACAGGGTTCTGTTGGCTTCACATCTGGGTGAAGCCAACAGACGTCCAAGACGTCCTTACTGGGTCACAGCGGGGTACAGGGACACAGGGCCGCTTACCCTCCCAAGTTTGGGGAGGGAGAGTGGGAGGGGAAGGAGACGGAGAGGGACTGCCTTTCAGATTGTGACTTCTGATACTGTCTCCCCCTCTCCACTCTGACCCCACTCAGCCAGACAGGCTGCCTTTGATCCTTTCTCTGGGGCCTTTCTCAGCTCTGGGAGGGCTGAGGAGGAGTGACATGGCTACATGTGTTCTCCTCTATCTCTGGCTGCCAGTTTCTCTGGACACACAGACATGGAGACAGAAAGGCCGACTTCAAACCACACTGGCTGGCAGGCTGGGACTGAGGCAGGGCTGGTGGGCTCATCAGACCACCTTCCCCAGTGGGCCAGCTGCCCTCCTCCTTGTGGCAGAAAGCTCACGGCTTCCGGGCAGCCCCAGGTGTGCGGCAGAGGGCAGACAGGTGCCCATGTCCGCTCCTGAGGATGGGGATGTCAGGGCTTGGGGCTGTGGGAGGGTTGCCTGGTGGGGGCTGGGAGGTTTCTTGGGTGCAGGCGTGGCCCCAGCATGCACTGTTTATCCACAGCATCTGGCAGAGTGGGCTCTCAGCAAATGACTGTCGAATGAATGAATGAATGAATGAGTGGAGGGAAAGGGAGTGTGAGCACTGTTAAACCCGAGCAGTGAGAGAGGAGCCCTCACTCATTTCCTAACTCAACCTCTCATCACTCACTCCAGCACACCCCCCTGAGCCCGAGGCTCCTGTTTGTCTTGGAAGCAGAGGAGCGTGTTTGGGGAAGGGTCTTGAGGCCATCTCTTTGGGGGCTGGCAGGGAGAGGACATTCACAGGATTCCTTCCCTCCAGAGGGCCTCAGACATCAGACTGGATGTCAAGGACTGACCTCCCATTCCCCTCTGGCTCATCGGAGCTGGGCCAGAGGGGAGTTGGGGACAGCCAGTGCTGGGCCCTGCCCCAGGCAGCCAGCATCCACGGACTCCAGGGGACGGTGGGAGGGTCGGGGCTGGAGAAACAGCGAGCCTTGGGGGACTCGTCAGTGCTGTCTGACTTTCCCTCAAACTAAGACATTTGCAGAATGCCAGCCAGAGTTGATTTATGAGTTTTCACATATTTCACAGGTCTCAGCACATCCCCCAGGAATCAATGAGGTCAGACAGAACAGACTTTGCATCCGGAATCAGTATGAAATTGGCATCTTCAACTGTTCCCATGGGAAGGAGGGGATAATAATTTGGGGGGAGATTATATTAAGCAATGCAAAGACACAAAAAAATCTGACTCGGCTTCATTCCCACTGGGAAGAAAGACAAGTCATCTGTTTTCTGCATCTGAGCTGGGCGAGGGGTGGCCATGTCCGCCGGGGCCCCTGTGACCACAACACAGCAGGATGGGCCAGGGCCAGGGGTGAGTGATGAACTCAGAGCAAACAGCAGTGACCACAGCATCCCGCCCCGTGTCCTCTGGCTCATGCCCCATAACTACAATGCATAGACTTTGGGGATTATTTTTTAGCAACTCTCTATCCAGCAGGGACTCATATTTGTAGCACCTGATAAATATTTGTTAAACAAGCAGAAAAGCTTATGTGGTGAATTATATGTATAGGATTGAAATGAGCCAAGGAAATCGGTTAGGCCTCGGTTGTCCAAATAGATTAGTTTTATCATTAATGGACTATCATTAGTGGAGTGCCCGCAAAGAATAGGAATTCTGCTCTGGGAATGGGTGCCATCCCCTTTACGAGAATCTTTGGAGGACTGAGTGGGATTTTCACGTGGGAGATGGGAAAGGATTTTCTGGTTTGAGGAAACAGCTCAGGTACAGATATAGAGGCAGGAATACCGGTGAGGGCCGACCTTGGTCATGAGCCCAGGGGTCACCTGCCCATTCTTTTTTTTTTTTTTTTTATTAAAGATTTTTATTTATTTGACAGACAGAGATCACAAGTAGGCAGAGAGGCAGGCAGAGAGAGAGGAAGAGAAGCAGGCTCCCTGAGAGCAGAGAGCCCGATGTGGGGCTCGATCCCAGGACCCTGGGATCATGACCTGAGCCGAAGGCAAAGGCTTTAACCCACTGAGCCACCCAGGCACCCCTTACCTGCCCATTCTTGATACCCAATGTGTGGCTGCAGCGTGGCCGTGGGTGGGGGGTGGGGCAGGCATGGAAGGAGAGATAAGACCAAGAAAAGTTGCAAGAACTAGACTGTGGAGGCTTTGAAAGCCAAGCCAAGGGCTTGGGCTTTGTTCAGTGAACACAGGTTTTTGAGTGGAGGAGGGGTGTGACTTTTATTTGAAGAGGGTTCCTGGTTGAGGGGCCTGGTGGTCTGGGATCTACATCTGATCTTAGTCCTCCCACAAGTTCAGTGAGTGATGGTAGCTCCATCCCTCCTCTTTCTGGGCTCCATTTCCCCATCTGTGCAGGAAGGCCCGGACCACAGTTTCTTTGTCCAGCCCTGACCACTTAGGAGGACGAAGGGCTTACTTATCACAACGAGGTGAAGCGTAGCTTCTGGAAGCAGGTAGATTCTGGAGAGAGTATCTTTCCCCCTGAGGCAGTGATTTTGCATTTGGCCTAAGCTCTGGGGGCAGGGAGGGACTCATTACTGAGCCATCTCTTAATGCTATCACCTCCTTTTCTCAGAGTCCTGTTTGGAGCCTTCCTATAAGTGGGAGGCGGAGATGAGCCCTTCTCCGAGTCCTTCCAGAAAAGGGGCCTCCAGGGATGATGATGAAATAGGCTCTGACCATGATGACAGACTGTGACCGAGTTCTGTGGGAAATCTGGCAGTGTCTTTGTAATACCTGGGGACAGTTTGCAAGCAGCTGGAGTAAAACCCAAGTTCCTCATGAAGCCAGGCGTCCTCTTAGAGTGACCAGTGGAGAGGGGAGAGTTTCACAATCAGGCTGTTCTGCGAAATCCCACCACCTCAGGCCTCCGACACAGACCCTTGTTGGAGAACCATCTCGATCTTACTTAGCTCTGGAGGGCAGGTGTTGGCCAGGCACCCGGTTGGCTCCTTGCTGCGGGAGGCTGGGTCCTGAGGTTATACCCATAATCGACTCCCTTAAATGTGGTAATTTCCACTTGAACACTGCCTCCCCCTTTCCCAAATGCTTTCCCATCCACTCACTCACTGAATTCTCCAGCAGTCCAGTAGGGAGGCTCCGGGTTGTTTTTCCCATTTCACAGAATACTTGGAAAGGCTCTGCGACTGTCCCCAGTATCCCTCCCTTTGTCCGTGGGAGAGGCTGACCAGAGCACAGGCTTGCCGACTTTCAGACCCTGCTCCTCCCTAAGACGCCCCGGATGCTCTTGGTTTTGTTCGTTTGTTTTAAATTTAAATTCCAGTTACTTAACATCCAGTGTAAAATTCGTCCCAGGTGTACAGCTAGGAATTCAGAACTTCTATCCATCACTCGGGGCTCCTCACAGCCAAGGGCACACCTTAGTCCCCATCACCTATCTCCCCGTCCCCACCAGCCCCCTCCACTCTGGGGGCCACCAGTTTGTTCTCTAGAGTAAGAGGCCATTTCTTGGTTTGCCTCCTTCTCTCTCCTCCCCCTTTTGTCTCCCCCCTTTGTTTTGTTTCTTAAATTCTACACAGGAGTGGAATCATACAGTGTTTGTCTTTGACTGGCTTATTTTGCTTAGCATTGTACTCTCTAGACCCATCCATGCTGTTGCATATTGCAAGGTTTCATTCCTTTTTATCGCTCAGTTATATTCCATTGTGTGTATAGACCACATCTGTTTTATCCATTCATCAGTCAATGGACACTTGGGCTGTTTTCCTAATTCGGCTCTTGTAGATCATGCTGCTGTGAACATTGAGGTACATGTATCCCTTTGAATCTGTATTTTTGTATTCTATGAGTAAATACCTAGTAGCATGATTACTGGATCATAGAAAAATTCTATTTTCAACTTTTTGAGGAACCTTGAAAACAGAAAAAATTCTGTTTTCCAGAATGGCTGCACCAGTTTGCATTCCCACCAACAGTGCAAGAAGGTTCCCCTTTCTCCACATCCTCACCAACATCTGTTGTTTCCTGTGTTGTTGATTTTAGCCATTCTGACTGGCGTGAGGGGATGTCTCATTACAATTTTGATTTGGATTTTCTGGATGATGAGTGATGTTGAGCATCTTCTCATATGTCTGTTGGTGATCTGGTCGTCCTCTTTGGACAGGTTGTTCTTGGTTATTTACAGGCCTCACTGGCGTCCTTTCTCTTCCTCAAACATATCAGGCTCTTCCCTACCTTAGGGCCTTTGCACTTGCTGTTTCCTGTGTTGGAACTCTCTTCTGGCTCTTCACACTGCTGCTCATTCTCCTCTTTACAGGTTTCAGCTTAGTTTATAAGTCACCTTCTTAAAGGGCCTTTCTTTGCTGTGCCCAAAGTAACCCTGTGCTCACTCACTCTCTCCATCACAGCCCTCATCATTGTTACTTGTCCCAAACCTGAGTGTGCACAAAAACATCTAGAGTACTTCAGATCGCTGGGTCCCAACCCTACTGATTTAGTAGGTTTGAGTGAGGGCCTGGGCTTTCAAGTGATGCTAATGCTCGTGGTCTGGGGACCACACTTTGAGAACCACTGATTAATAAATATATTTTAATTAATTAATCAACAAATTAATTTATTTTTATTGAGGTATAATTGACATGATATGAATTTTAGACAAGCAGTGTAACATTTGTGTGTATTGTATCCCCCATGTGTAGTTAACATCCATTGCAACACAGTCACAAAACTGTTTTTCTGGTCATAGGAATTTTTAAGATCTACTCTCTCAGCAACTTTCATATAATACAGTATTATCTTTAGTCACCGTGCTGCCATAACCTCCCCATTACTTACTTATTTTATACCTGGAACTTTGCACCTTTTGACCCCTTTGCCCATTTTGCCCATCTTCTGACACGGGTGACCACCTGTTGGTTCTCTGTAACTATGGGCTTAAGTCTGTTTGGTTGTTTATTTGTTTGTTGGTTTTTGATTCCACCTATAAGTGAGATCACGTGGTATGCGTCTTTCTCTGACTAATCTCACTTGGCATGATGCCTTCACAGTCCATCCATGTTGTTGTACATGGCGAGATTTCTTTCTTTTTTATGGCTGAGGATATTCCCAAATATATAAATATATGCATAGAGATATACATTCATACACACACACATATATATAAATCCCATCCTCTTTGTCCATTCATCTGCTGATGGACATGTAGATTGTGTATTTGTTGTTTCATTATCCGTCTGACCTCTTATTTTGTTTCTGCTGTGCCCCCAGTGCCTGGCCTGTCACTGCTGCTTTATGAGTATCTGTTAAATGAGTATTGACTCAAGACATGGTTGGGACTCCTTGCTTTATAATCATCCCACACCTAAGAAGGAAGAATGTCAAACGTTGACAGAAACCCTGGGAGTGACTCAGTCTGATCGCTTCTTCTCTGTTTTCTTTTTCTTTAACTTTTTTCTTTGCTTGACCTTTTTCTAAAGGTCAATATGAATTTTAGTATAAATTGCATAGACAGTTAAATCCCATGTGAATGAATTGGGCTCACTGGGCTCAAGGAGCATTGTCAGAAGCCCAACCAAAAGCCACAGGACATCCAGCCAGTTGTGGGTGTTTGAGTGTCCTCTTCTTGGGTCTGTGCTTAAACCTTGACACTCAGCTCACCTGTCTTCAGGTGGGGAAGAGCCCACATATCCTCCCTCTTCTGTCTTGAGGCAAATCATGGGAGAGCAAGCCGTGGGAGGCTGAGTGAGGGAGTGCAGGCTCTGACTGTGGTTCGGGCCTTTCTTCTTCTGTGACGAACACATTGGCACAAACGGAAGAAACCTTGATCTTGGGCTTGTCAGCGCCATGTTCTCACAAACCATGGGCCCCAGCCAAGGCACCACAGCTGTGAGCCCCTTGGGAACTTTCTGAGTAAGTGAATTAAAATTTTATGACTGATTTGCACAGAACACTTCTCCTAATTCCCAAATTGGTACTTCCAGAACCCGCAAGGGTCTGAGGCCACCTCCTACCCTTTAGTTTCAAAAGAACAAAGTTGAGAGGTTGCCAGATTGGAATTGGGTTTTGACTGTAAAATTTGATCTTCCCTGGCAAGGGAGCTAGGGATGAGATCTGAGATGGTTATGGATTCCCTGAAAGTATTGCTGGGCCCTGGGGAGTAGTGAGGGAGGGCTTGGGCCCAACTGGCTGACACTTCATCCTCAGGTTGGGGGCGGGGCTCTTTTGAGGACCCACAGGAAGTGGAGTGTGTACATGGTGGGGGGTGGGTATGTTTGGGGAATAGATTGCCAACTCTCGTGGAGATCACCCCATGGCCATTCTGGACTGTGTATCATGGGTGTAACTGATTCTGCCAAAGAGAGTCAAGGATGTCTACATAGAGAAGGGACATTTACAGTTCAGTTGGGAAACCGGGAGACCAGATGTCATTTGCAGAGCTGGGAAAAAGCCCAAGCTCTCTGGATTCCTCATCCCAGGCAACAGTGCTTAGCTGCAGAAAGATGCTGGATTTGGAAGCCGGGTGACCTTGGGCAGGTCACTTCTCTGTGGGTTTCATCTCCTTTAAGAGCTGGGTGATCTCTGAGGCTAATTTAC
>ML109325.1:35684-53489 GCA_003697995.1 Taxidea taxus jeffersonii | reverse complement strand
TGCAAGGAAAGGAGTTGGTTTTGAACAGGACTTGGGGATGGCAGTGGAGCTGGGAATAGCAGGTTTGGGGACCAGAAACCCTTGTGGGATGGAAAAACATCTCTGCGTTATGCTCCTTTCTAAAGAATAATCTTATTAGCCTTTTATATGATTCCAACCCCCTCAGGATTCTGCACATCTCATTCCCAGGTGAGGATCCTGTATGGCTGAAGCTCGGGAGAGATTAGGACTCAGTGAAGGTCAGTGAAGGTCAGGGGCAGGTCACACCTGTGCATGCTGGGGAGATGGGAGGCAGCCTGCCGAGACAACTGTGTTTGGTGTTGCCGGACAGAGGGCCGAGGGAGGCATTGGGGATCTGGGTTTGGGTCCAGACAACACACTTCCTTTGCCACGAGTTTCAGGGTCTAATAAAGGACGTATAACAACATCTGCCCCGCTGACCTCAGAATTATACTATGAGCATGTGACAAGGAGAAGTCAGAAATCACCTTGAAATGAAAAAGTGGTTTATGAGCAGAAACACGGCCTTGAGGTGGCAGAGGAAGCACTTTCCTCCCAATTTGCCTAAGAAGGGAGATTTTTGTTTGAATAACACAAATGTAATAGAACTGTCCAAAGTACGTGATTTCCGCAAGGAAATTGGTGGGACCTAACTCACGATCCTCATAGTTTTAGAACAGTGTGAAAATAATACATTTTTCATCAAGGTTAGAAATAAAAACAATAATAAAAATCTAACATTTATTGTGTGTTGATTGTGTGCCAGCAACTCGACCATGTACTTTGCATCTCATTTACTTCTCACAACCTACTTGTGCAGTGCATACTATTATCATCTTCATTTCACAAAGAAAAACGGCCAAAAAGCTGGTATAACTCAACTGATGATGACATGGCAATTGTCACCTCCTGCAGTGCCCTTCCACCTGCAGGCAGGCATTCTGTCTTGCTACGCCTAAGGGCACAAACGTAAGGTCCCTCCTCTGCCCCATCCCCCTGATGTCTTGGGCCATCTTCCCCACAAGGGCAGCCACATTCTGCTCCCACCCCATACCCTCGCTCCTCTGCTCCTCTGGCGTCTCTCCACCAAGCCTCTTAAGTTCCCAAGAGCTTGGGTAGGAGTGTGGCCTCTGGAGCAAGTGCTCTAGGAGCAGAGTAATCCTGTCACTTTCTCTGAGGTCTGCATGATCCTCCAGTTACTCCAGGACAGGCCTGGAGAAGGGGAGGGGCTGGCAGCCATCTGGGAGCTGTGTTGGGAGTCTGCGTTCCTTCTCTCTCCCACACACAGAGTCACCAATATCTAAGGGAAGCTTGTGGTTCTTACTAGGTCTTCCCTGAGATGCCATGAATTCTGGGGTCCTCCCTGTTTTCATCTGCTTTTCCAGATCCTGCCCACACCCCCTGCCCCCCACACGCTCCCCACCCCCACCCCAGGCCCCTGCTACTTGACCGTGGAGATCGAGCTCCAGGCACACCTCCTCCATGAAACTTTGCTTTGTCTTTTGTACTCAGGTGCATCTTTCCTTCTTGGCACCCTGTCTGTCCACATTTGGCCACGTGGGATCCTTAGTTGTCCGTATTGTGAAGAACACGTTGAGTTGACATTCCTCGAGGTAGTTTTTAGGGCTTCTCCCATTGGGACACTCTAATGTGTTCACAAACCCACTTAGACTTGCTTCTGCCCACCCCTGATAGATCTTTATGAGAGAGGATGGCTTCATGAGCTTGAGTTCCTCATCCGCTACTTTCTATCTGTGTGCTGTTGGGCAAACCAGTCCCTTTTCTCAACTCCCGAATGAGGATAATGATACCTCAAAGAGTGGCTGTGAAAAGTAGAAAGAATTAAGTAAAGCACCTAGCACAATACTGGTTTCAATAAACAGCCCTGGGATAACGGAATAAACCAGGACTGGGAGAACGGAGGTGGCATCCTGGCTCTGTGACTGTTCAAACTGAACTTGAACAAGACAGATCTCTCTTTGGAGCCTTGGTTTCCTCATTTGTGGAATTAGCAGGTCTGGCCGGTATTTGAGGTCTCTTCCAGTTTTTTTCTTTTCAAGTATGTGTGTATGTATGTATGTATGTATGTTAATTCCAGTGAACATACAGTATAATGTTCGTTTCAGGTGTACAATATGGGGATCAACCCTTCGATACTACACCTGTTGCTCCTCACAACATGTGCCCTCCTTCATCCTCATCCCTGTCCCCCCTCCACCTCCCCCCGTGACCATCAGTTTCTTCTCTAGAGTTAAGAGTCTGTTTCTTGGTTTGTCTCTCTCCTTCTCTCTCTCTCTCTCTCTTTTCTCCATTTGTTTTGTTTCTTAATTTCCACTCATGAGTGAAATCATATAGTATTTGTCTTTCTCTGATTGACTTATTTCACTTAACAAAATACTCTCTGGCCCCATGTATGCCATTGGAAATGGGAGATTTTGTACCTTTTTATGGCTGAGTAATATTCCGTTTTATACACACATACATCATATCTATCTATCTTACATCTTCCTTTCCCCCCCTTGGATTTAGGATTAGAGTTTGGGTTAAGATCAGGGTGAGGGCCAGAGTGAGGGTGGGGGGTGGGGGGTGGGGATTAGGGTGAGGGTGGGGGCTGGGAGTGGGGTTACTGTGAGGGTCAAGGTCAAGGTCAGGGTGAAGTTGTGTGCCTGGTGACCTGCAGCTAAGAGTTCTCTCCAGAGTGTGAGTTTGGGGTTAGGGTTAGGGTACTGGTTAGGGTTCAGGGTTAGCGTTGAGGGTCAGGGTTGGGTTAGGCTAGGATATCTGGTTTCCTGTAGCTCACAGCTGCTGTTCTTTCTTTCCCTTCCCTGAAGTTTTTATTTAAATTCCAGTTGGTTAACATATTGTATTATATTAGCTTCAGGTATAGAATCTAGTGATTCATCACTTCCGTCCAAGACCCAGTGCTCATCACAAGGGCTCTCCTTAATGCCCATTCCTTGTTTCACCCATCCCTCCACCACCTCCCCTTTGATTACCATGAGCTTGTTCCCTGTAGTTAAGAGTCTGTTTCTTGGGTTGCCTCTCTTCCAGTTCTGATGTTGTCTCTGATCCAGCTGCCTCCCCCACCCCCAACAAGGCCTAGATGAGTGAGCCCGGTAGGACTCAATTTGTTCCCACAAGCTGCATTTCAAAAGTGCCTGCTTTCCCAGGGAACATGGTTGACCTCTCCTTTGTGACTAGGGAAGCTTGGGCTCTTCCTTGTATGAGGCCTGGCTTGGAGAAGAAAGAATGGGCAGGCAGGAAAAAGGGAGGGCATCTGAGAGGAGGACAGTGTGACCTTGAAGCTGAAATCCTGTCGTTTGCCCAGAAATGACAGGTTAAGGAAGGGCTCTGGCGTGCTGCTTGTCTCAACTTTAATTACTATAATTCTGAGAAGACTTGAGTCTAAGCCTCAGAATTCCTCCACGGAAAACCGTGTCTTTGCAGCGTCCGCAGACAAGGACGTTAGCAAACTGGCAGTCAGCGCTCCATCAACTCCCCACGCAGGGAGGGCCGCCGCTGACAGATGGAGGTGTGTTTGCGGCATGGGTCAGAGCCTGCCGAGCACCTTCCGCATGCCTGGCTCCCCTTTCCCTGCGATCACATGGCTACTCAGCCGGCCACAATTACAGAGCTATGAAGACGTCTATTACCTGGTGGGGAGGCGCGAGGGGACAGAGCCATTCTGAATGAGGCGAACAGAAGAAAAGGTGGGGAAGAGTCAGGGACGTTGACATTGGGGTCTTTCTACTGGATGGCAGGTCCATGTTAGAGGGGTTGCGGGGTCCTCTCTGTGTAGTTCTGGGTGAGGGGGGGATGCCTTGCTTGTGTGTGCACATGTGTGACCATGATGGTGAGTGAGAGGCAAGCAATAGCTGGCAGGGCTTGGAGAAGCCTGGCTCTCACTTAAGGATCTTACTCATTCATCAGGCCCAGAGAGCCTGGAACCTTTCCTGATTCTGGAAATGATTATTCAGTAATTTCAGTGTTGATTCTTGGCAAAATCCCAGAACAGATGACTAAAATTGATGATTTGTGGGTTCTTGGAAAAGAAAGGTGATTGCTAGAAGCCAGCATGAGTTCACTTAGAACAAAGCAGATCAGCCCACCTCCTTTCCTTCCTTTTGACAGCTGTTGGATTGATAATCACGTGGTGGGGCGCTTTTGCTCAGCGGAGGGTGGAGGGTGGCAGTTGAGAGTTCTCCTTCTCCCCATATTGTCCACATGCCCGTGGGACTTAGGTACTGCAGGGTGGGCAGCCTTATGGGCTGTCCATCTCACAAGTCTCTATTTTATCCCGAAAACACGCAGGAATGGGGTGGTCCCCACAAAGACTGGGGAAGCGGACCCCATGGCCACATTGCCACATTGGATGACTGCATCTAAGGCACACAGGCAGGCAGGAACAGCATGGCTCACTGGGGGGACCTCACCAGTCGATAAAAAGCAGTGGGGCCCAGGTCCAGACTTCCAAGACCATTAGCACGAGGCAGGGGGATGTATGTGTGGGTGGGGTGGGGAGGTGGCTCTGGATTCCATGGGGGCCCAGGGCAAATTTAGAACTTGGGGGCCTGGGAAAAGCTTTACACTTCCCATTAATACTACAAAACTTGGGGTCCTGAGTAGAAGTGGTATCCTCTATCTCACCTTGGGGAGCCATTGTAGTCCCTGCAAGTCAGACTGACCTCTATGGCAAGGCCAGTGAGAGGACCTAGCCTCCAAGTTTCTGCTTTCTTTGCAGATAGCAGCAGTTTTAGACAAGTTTATACAATGCTGGGAATTTTTGGGAATCAGATCCTTGGTAAAGTGGGTGGGGACTCAAAGCCATACTAACTTGGGCATGAAAGGAAATGTAACCACATTTTATATGTAGAGGCTGATGAGACCTAGCTACTTGGGCTGGTCAGTCTTTGAACTCACAAGTTAAAATCGTTCATGACAGCCTTGTGAAGAAATGACAAAAGATAATCTTTTGTTGGTAGTGCCCTTGGGTGGGCCCATAGTGTCCCTAAAGGAGATGGCTTAAATCTCAAATCTCAGTCTAGAAGGGAGACTCCAAGTTTGGAACCATAGCACTCAGCCCTAAACCCTCTTCAGCTCAATGATTTCATTGATGATGCGGGTGAAGACACAGAGAGCAGGATTATTAAATTTTTAGATGACAGTTAGAAGGGATAATTGAGGTCCGGCGAAAGAGCTGAGGGCATGAAAACAACCTGATAAGCTGAAATGATGCCTGAAACAAACAAGATGAAATTTAATAGGGACAAATATTAAGCCCTATATTTAGGTAATAAAAATGAATTATGTAGGTACAGTATGGGGAAGCAGGATTTCAAATTAAAATTGGGTGGCTGGGACACGTCGAGCAGAAACTGCCTGATGGGGGCAGCAGAGAGCAGCTGCCTTTTGTTGCTCACTAGGGAGCGAGGACCAGGCAGGTAGGGGTGCTGTTCAGGGCAACAAGAGGCACAGTAGCACAAGGGGGCAAGGGGGCAAGGGGGCCCCGCATGGGCGGGGGAAGGACTGATCTGTAGCACACAGGCTCCAGGTGTGTGGGCTGCCTGAATCCAAGTGAGGCTGGGCTCCTGGTGCCTTGAGTCACTTGTCTCAAGCCTGCTGCCCTTCTCAGTCCTTTTCTCAGCTGGGTTTTGCCCAGTCTCTGAAGGGGCTTTCCATGCCCACTAACCCCGTGGGGGGCACAGACTGGAAATGACACGCTTCTCAAGATGGAAAACAGATGAGTGACAGCCTGAGAGTAGGGAGGGAAGGGGGGGCATGGTATTTGAGGGGGAGGAGATAGAGGAGGTGACCTTTGTGGTGATGGAACAGTTCTGTATCTTGATCGCAGTGCTGGTTCCATGAATCAATACCCGTGAGAGAAATAGGCAGGGAACGGCATACACACATTGTTGTACCTCATCAGTTTCCTGGTTTTGTTATTGTTGTATAGTTATGTAAATTGTAACCATTCATGGAAACTGCATGGAAAGTCTAGGAGGTGGATCTGTACTTTTTACAACTTCCTGTGAATCTGTAATTATTTTTTTAAAAAGTGAAAGAAAACAAAACAGGAGGAAAACTAAGCCAGACTCTGCGATGAGTGCCCTCGGATGCAGGTAGAGGAGTTGCTCTCCATTCAGTCCTGCGGAAACTAGCTGTTAGGACAGCCTGTGGGGAAGGAGAGGAGGCTTGCATGCAGGAGGTCCTCTGGGTCACTGGCATTTGAAAAGCCCTTGGCAAGGCCCAGAACTTTGGGAATATAAAGCTTATGCAAGATGGAGATAAGAGCTACTCCCCAACCCCACAGATGCTCCAGGTGGGTGGAGGACCGGAGACACTCTCCATTCCTGGGTCTTTGACAATGAGTTTGGTTAGTGGTTGCCAGGGAGAGGTGTTTTGGGATTTTATCCCGGGCTGGACACTCAACGATTGGTATGGTCCAGCCTGGGAAAACCTGCCCCAAGTTCTCTAACAGCTGGAGAAGCAGAAAGTAAAGGTCTCCTGGCTTGAGAATTTGGACGGGATTGGAGCCCTAGGGAGACCTGCCCTTGGCCAACCTCAGCCCAGACCTCCTGCAGAGCAGGCTGAGGTGAGGACTGGCTATGCATTGGGCTCTGTGAGGCCTCCTCTGAGGGAGGCCAGCTCTGGCTTCTGCTCTGGGGGAGGTGAGAGGCAGAGTGTGCACTGCCCTGGAGGACATTGCCCAGATGGCCCTCCTTGGGGGCCCTAATGACTTCCAAGGATGTGGCTGCAAGTGTGTCCTCTGTCCTGTCCCTGCTGAGGGCTTGGGACCGTACTGCTCTCGGCATGCTGTTCCACCCCTCTCTTGGGGCCCAGGAGAGGCTAGTCATAGTCCTGTCCCCAAAGCCAGTGGGCTCTGGAAATGGATTTCCCAGAGAGGACAGAAGTGTCAAGTATTTTGGCAAGGCTATCAAGAGGCAGCCCCCTTCCCTGATGTCCAGAGAAGGGGGGCCTGGTGGCTTTCCAGGTCCCTCTTCTCTCCCATGGGTTGCTTGCTTGCTGGGGCTCCTCCTAGCCCCCAAGACTGGTACCCAGGTTATGTGCTGCACTAGGTGCCCCTCAGTGCATCTCTCACCTCATTTCCATGGCTTCTTTCCAAGAACTAGGTCACAAACCACCTCTTCTTTTTGCCAGAGTCTCTGCGAATCAGGCCTCTGTAGCTGACACTCCCACCAATGGCATCCGCTCTATTGAGGGCGCATAGCCCCACTCCTTGGATGACATTCTCCTGGGTCTCTGAGTGACAGCTCCTCTGATGGTTCTGTTCCCCTAACCCCGTTGGGATGTGCTGTGTTCCTGTTCCCCTAGAGCCCATTTCTTTTATATCCTTGTCATGCCAAGGAGCTGGCACCAAGTGCTTGTATATTTTGATCTATGCGGGCAGCACATGCCCAGGAAGGATCTTCCTGGGGAGGGAGGGACTGGAAGAGACTAGGGACATCAGTATGGGACAAAGGAGCAACTTAAAGCTTCTAGAACGATTAGGGGAGGCGGGGGAAAGGGAGCGTGACTCTCCCCAAGCTAGAGACCGACATACCTGGTGAGGAGGTGTGGAGAAGACCCTATGCTGTGGCTCATTTCCACTCCCTGAGTCCAGAGTTATGACAGCAACAGGGACCTGTTTGGGTTTGGGGACCTGTGTTCATCAGCGGAGGGGGTTGTGTCATCTGCTTTGTGCCTTTCTTATTTGGCTTTCGAGGGAGACCATGGGGCTCACAAATTCTCCTGTTTGAGCTGAGCTGGTGACAGATCATGGTTTGTTATTCTGTGCCTATTGCATACCACATATTAGAAGCTGATCAGGAGGATAAAAAATGTGGGGTCTGCTTATGCCCAGGACTGTAGGAGAAGCAGCATCTGGGGCTTAGGGCACCGGGTGCAGGGTCTGTCTGACCTTGGCAGAATTATGTTGCTGAGTGAGAAGGGGCAAGCGGTTTGCCTATGCTGCTCCTCCACTCCCCTTCCTGAGCCCTGTGTCATCTCTGAAGTTCTCTCCCATCCCCAACATTCTGGGGGCTGCTCCAGGAAGCCCATTGCAAAGATGCTGGTCACAGACCAAAGGGGTTGCCAATTCCAAAGACCTTGAGTGTCCTGATGGCCATGTGGACTGGAACAGCTAGGGGTTGGTGTGTCAGGGCACAGTGGGGCCTGTGGGGGCTGGGGAGTCTGCACCGCAGCGGAAGTCATTCAGATACAAGTTGTTTAAAAATGGCATCTGCCGGGGCGCCTGGGTGGCTCAGTGGGTTAAGCCTCTGCCTTTGGCTCAGGTCATGGTCTCAGGGTCCTGGGATCGAGCCCCACATCGGACTCTGCTCAGCGGGAAGCCTGCTTCTCCCTCTCTCTCTGTCTGCCTCTCTGCCTACTTGTGATTTCCGTCTGTCAAATAAATAAATTAAAAAAAAAAAAGGGACGCCTGGGTGGCTCAGTTGGTTAAGCAGCTGCCTTCAGCTCAGGTCATGATCCCAGCGTCCTGGGATCGAGTCCCAGGGAAAAAAAAAAAAAAAGGCATCTGCCAATGAAGATAAATCTGCAGCTAGAATTTGGCAGCAGCTTATGCTGACCTTTCTCTTCTGTCCTGCCCTCAGAAGGGAGCTCTCCTTGTCTATTCCTCAGGGTTCTTCCCACCCCAATCCAGTCACTCCAGGAAGGTGGCCTGGTATGTGAGCAAAGGTCTGGTTCATTAATCTGCTCCCTGAATGACTTGGGGCAAATAGTCGACCTCTCTCTTATCTTGCTCTACTCATCTGTCAAATGGGTATAATGATATCCTTCTAAATCTGCTTCGAAGCATTGTTTTGAGGATGAAATGAAATAGTGTATTTTTAAAATTCATACCCTGTTTCATTCCACAGTGGATTTGAGGCAGCTTCTAAAAATACCTGTGACATAAAGGATAAAAATAAATAATATGTGAAATCATTTTGCGATTGTACTGTAAACACGTTTTCCTTATCGTTCCTGGGAGCAGTGTGAAAGTGATAATAGATATATTATTTCCCAGACTCATTTTCAATTTAACCTTGGCCTTCAGGGCCTTAACGGAAAAGCTGGGCTGTGGGGGTGGGGGAGGGCGGGATCCATCTGCTGGGCCCTGAGGCTGGTTTTGTCTTGGGGTGCTTGGCAGGGGGCAAGGGGGAGGGGTGAGGTGGTCAGTTCTGACTCTTCAGCCTCTTGCTGCTCTGCTGGAGGCTTTCTTGGCAGCTCCATTATCATTCATGCCAAACCTTCCTTGAGCATCTCCTCTGTGACTTGACCCTGGCCTGGGTGTGCAGACACAGAGAAGAAAATGACCAAGGCAGGTCCTACCCAGGGGGCTCGAGAGGAAGGACTCTGGGAGGGAAAGTCACAGGGGCTTAGCTTGATTGGGAAGGTCATTAATTCAATTCTTTGTTTCTAGGATGGACACCATAACCTTCCTCTTCCTCTCTCGCAGCAGTGCTGGAAGGAAGAAATGGGAACATGCTCTGATAAAACAAAATTGCTATGCAAATGTAAAAACCCATCCTCTCTGTTCAGTGCTGCTCTGAAATGATTCTGAAAATGACAGAGCTGTGAGGATTTCGGAGCCGACATGACCAAGGGGGTTCGCCTTAAATGCTCCGTCATAGAATCTTTCAGGGACCTCTCCAGGACTGAGCCCAGGCCACAGAGAGGAGCCCTTCCCCAGAGAAAACAGAATACCCATCAATTCTGGGGCATGTATGGAATATTTAATATGTGCTTGGCATGGAGGTAGACATTCTGAGGGGAGGGTTGTTATGGGCCGAATTGTGTCACCGCCCCACCTCCTAAATTCCTGGGTGAAGTCTTAACACTCAGGGCTTCAAAATATGACTGTATTTGGAAATAAGTCTTTAAAGAGGTAATTAATTAAAATGAGGCCATTAGGGTGGGCCCTCATCCAATTTTTTAAGGGTGTCCTAATAAGAAGAGGACATTTGGTCCCACACAGAGGCACCAGAGGGGAGACCATGTGAGGACCGAGGGAGAAGGCGGCCACCTGCAGACCAAGCAGGGAGGTCTGGGCAGGAGCCAACCCAGCCAGCACCTTGATCTTGAACTTGCAGCCTCTAGAGCCATGAGACAATCAATGCCTGTTGCTTAAGGTTTGCAGTCTGTGGCATTTTGTTCTGGCAGCCTGAGCAGACTCAGGTAGCTTACAGAGAAAAGTACAAAGCATTCATGCCTTTAATGACTACTCAGTGAGGTGGGCGCTGGGTGGACAGGAGACACCAGCATGAAGAAGAAAGAGGTGGTTTGCACTCTCAGCAAGCTTAGTGTCTGAGAGGAAAGTGCTGCTGCCTTCAGGATGGGGACAGAAGACTGGCACTCAGAGAAAGCACATTGGCTTCTAATTCTGTGTGTATAGGTGGAGTTTAAATTGAGTGATGCTGACTTCCAGCGGTGGGCGCACAGAGAAAATAACATGGAGGAAATAAAACCGAAAGGGAATCATGAGGAGAGGTTTTGTGGGGCGGGGGGCTAGAACGGTTCAGGGGATGCCAATCCGGGCTGCTCTGGACATTTGCAGAGAACTTCCTGCGGGTGTCCTGCCTGTGCTCAGGGTGCTGGCCAGGCCAGGCTTGTCTCCCGGAAGCCGCCACCACCACCCTCAGGCTGAAAGCTCCTGCTCTCCGGCGGCTGGGGCTTGGCTGGCCCTTGTGTGGTTGGTTGTTCACTGCCATTTCTCCAGGCAGATGGGGACTGCTGGCTGTTCATCAAGTTAGCAATTAACAAGTAATTCATTAGGCGCCTAATGAACAAATTATTAACCTGGCAAGCCATGTCCAGCTGCTGACTGCGGGGAGAAATGGCTATTAATAAGGTCTTGCAGTGGCAGCTGCGGTTTAGTGGTGAAGACAAGGGCTGGGCAGTAGAGATGTGGGTTTTGGACTTTTGGGCCAAATCTCTTTGCCTCTTTAGGCCTTAGTCTGACTGCTCACATGGTGGGAGTAATAAAACCCTATTAGTGGGCAAATAAAATGTTAGAAACTGTCTGTATAAATGCAGGGATCCACTCCAAGGCCCCTTCATTCTAACTCCCTATGATTGTCCTCCTCAAACTGATATAAAGCACACCAGGACCGTCCCTAGAACCCTGGGAACTGGGGAGTGTCACTCACAACTTAGTATCTGCCTGGAGCCCTAGTGTATGCGAGGACTATGCAGGGTAGGGCAGATGTGAATGATGGGTCCCTGCTCTGCTGGTGCTTACCATTTGTGAATATCAGGCATTCAAACAACAAGCTCATCGGAGCAGTCTGTGATGGGGCCAAGAACCACAGAATTTCAGAGGAGAAAAAGAAGTGTAAACCAAGGGATGGGGGAGCCTTCCAGGAGGGCAGGGACTTGAAGCATGACTTCATTGTGTTTTTCTGATTGTAAAAATAACATGCACTCCTTCCCCCAAATCTCCAAATAGAGAAAATTGGAAAGAAGAAGATAAAGATAATCTGTAATCTCATCAGCCAGAGATAACTGCTGTTGACATTTTTGTGTGTATCTGGGGAGGATTTTGACAGACAAAGATGGCAAAAGGATATTCTAGGTGGAAGTGATGTCTTGAGTGAAAGCTCTGGGCTGGAGAAGGGTAAGACCTGGGGTGGGGGTTCCTGGAGATGGATGTGTGGACCAGGCAGGCTGGAGCAAGGGTCCCGGAGCAGAAGGGAATTGGTGGCCCAGAGGCAGGATAAAGGGCTGGAGGGGGCAGCGGGGGCCAGACAGCCATGGTGGAGGGGGAGTGTGTGTGAGAGAGCGCCTCATGCATCAGACCAGAAGCCCCAGCCAGCAAGCCAGCCCTCTGCTCTTCAATCATGCTCATGATGCAATGGAACTTATTGATGTAGCTGTCCCACTTAGGAGAAATACTGCAAAAGCCCCGGCAGGAAAAATAAACAAATATAAAGCTGTGGCAGAGCTGCCAAAGGGAGTGGGGGGCCAGAGGAAGATGCAAAGGAGGCTGTGTCTAGTGGGACTGGCTGGGGCTGTTTCAGCTGTGTTGCCAAATCTCCTCAGGGGATACAGGAACCTGTCCTGCTTTGCCCTCCACCTAGCAGGGGAGACCTCCCCTCAGACCCTTGCCCATCCTAGGAGACATCTAACCCACAGATAATTTCTGTCTTGTAACAGCATAAGTTGACAAAAGTCCTATGAGATACTTCAAAGGGTTTTGCAGGAGGCAGTTTTTCTTTGGCTCCCAAGCCAAAGACACTGATGCCCACCACACATCTACCAGTCCCACTGCCATCAGACGGGACCATGTCCCTGTTCTGGCCAACGGGCCATGGGTGAAAGTGACATGGATCGCTCCGGCCAGCCCTCTCTGCTCCTGCCTCAGTGGCTGAGGAGGCCTTTTATTCCAGGAGGAGTGGCCATGAAGGGAGAGGGCATCGCTCGGTCTGAATCCCTGAGTGACTGTGTGGAGCAGAGCTCCCTGTGACCTTGAGGTGAGCATGTTGCGTGAAGAAGAAAGAAACCGTTGTGGTGTAGCCCTCGGAGATACTGCAGGTGTTCCCTGCCGTAGCATAGCCTAGCTTAATTAAAACAACCCATTTCAGTAGACTGAGGTCTGACCTTTTATCTTAACAGTAAACCTGACAGCTTTCACTGGACAGCTTTCCCCAGCTTATTAGAGAGTAGGTTCACACCATCATTTCAATCCTAGGAGCAATTACATATATGGGAATCGGCCCCTGGTGAGAGCTCAGGAAATGTTAATTCTTTATACAATGACTTCCTTAAATCCCCACTGTTACGCACATCCAGGTTTTAATCAATCCCTCTCCCTACTATGCTTGAATTCTACCAGTGTTTAGCTTCCCAACGGTGTTATCCTTCTTTGTTCTTATATCCACCTCCCACAGCCAGGTTAGAAGCTCCTTGATCCTGTCTTATTCAAGACCGTGTTTGTCCATTTTGTGTGTCAGTGTCTCCAATGGCAGGTGCTCAGATGTTGGCCGAGCGAGCCACCGCTATGTGCGGGCAGTGTGGGCCTATCGTCATTGTTTTGTGGATGGGCAGCCAGGTTAGGGGACTGGCCCAAGGTCACACAGCTACTAAGTAGTCTAGCCAGCAGTGGGTGCCAGCTTCCTAAGAACCACAGCCTGTTGACTACACAGGCAGGTTCGAGACCCAAATGAGATATTGCCAAGGTGTCTTATGAGGCATTCCCATTATGTTTGCATTTTCTATTTCTAAAGGCAAGTGGGGAGTCCCAGGTTGGGGCCATGGGGGGGAGGTTAGAAGCTGGAGAAGAGCCCGGCTTGACTAAGGAGGGCTGTTGCAAGGACAGGGACAGGAGCTCCCTGGGGGAGGAGGCCTTGTCTGCCATACCCTCGGCAGGACAATGGGGCCTGGAGCATAGTCGGCGCTCAGTTCAGTATCCCCTTGAACAAATGGGAAGGAACCCACAGGTGAAGGGAGGCAGGGAAGGAAGCTGCAACTCGAATTCTGAAGGGACAGATCTGTGACAGGGTGTGCAGGGTGGGGAAGGTGCACAGGCTCCCTTCCTGCCCACCCTCCAACTGAGTGCATCCCTGGGGGCTCAGGTGGCATCTGTCTCCTACCCCTGTGGAAATGCCAGGACTGGGTTGGCCGCCAAGCAGGTGATATTATGTGTGGCTGGCTCATTGTCGCACCTGTGCCACCCATTTAAGCGCTCCCAAAATGCTCATTAGCAAACACAACATCAGCCATGAGGCTTCCCCTATTCCTAGTTCATCACCAGGGTAGGAGTGCAGAAGGGAGTCCCTTTCTCATGCTCTGGTAGCCTGAATCCCATCCAAGGAGCAGACAGATGGAGCATCCAGGTGTGGTGGTCCAGTGGGGGCTGCGAGCAGCGCCTGGGGATGAAATGCCTGCTCCCTCAGGGCTGATGGCATGTGGGAGCTCTTCTGTGGCAGGGATTGGTCTTATATTAGTCATCAGATTCCAACAGGGGCTGGTCGCTTTTCTTGGCACAGTAGTTCTCTTCCAAAAGACCCATTCCCTGTCCTCCTTTGGGGAGCAGAAAGGTCTTTCTCTTTTGAAAAGCCCTTTGACAACCCCACTGGACACTCCTGGCATGGCTGGGTACCATGAGGTCAGCTATAGTGTGATTTGAGGGGTGAAGAGAACAGCTTCCCAGACACTTCCCAGAACCCCAGAACTTATGACCAGAGGGCATCCAGAATTCATCAAGCGCCCCTTGCAAATGGATTAGATGAACTTGCATGTCCACGGCAAGGCACTGGTTATGGCTGCCTGGAGCACTGCATTGAGCAGTCTTGGCTGCGATCAATTAACAGCATCTGCGGTGGTTACAAGAGGGGAGTGTGCACGAATGCAGCAGATTTGCCTTCTCAGATCTCATTTGAATCCCTTTCTCCTGGTGCCTGATTTCCACCATTAAAGAACCATTAGCTTGCATTAAGGCCTTGTCTCTCTGTTCATATTTCTTTAAAATGCATATGTGAAAAAAAATGCATATGTGTCAGAGAGGAGTACCAAGAACGTATTGAAGAATTCAATGATTGATTGATCCGGATTGATCACAAAGAAAAGACGCTTGCTTATCAGTTTTGCTAGTTCTGGAAAATGCAACACACTGACAACCTTAAAATGCATGGATTATTACTTGGCTTAGGATCTGTTTATCAGACTGGCTTCTGAAGTGGCAGCAGGCTGAAAGGAAATGGGAGAGCAGGTCAGTCTGGTGAAAGGCAAGGTTAGAAAGTGGAGGCCCCCCTCCCTGACGGGGTGCACACTGGGGGTCAGAGGTATGGAAGCATGACCTGTGGGAGGGCACAGACCAGCTCTACTCCTTCTTCTTCTTCTTCTTCTTTTTTTAATTTATTTGACAGACAAGGATCACATGTAGGCAGAGAGGCAGGCAGGGAGAGAGGAAGGGAAGCAGGCTCCCCGCCGAGCAGAGAGCCCGATGCGGGACTCCATCCCAGGACCCTGAGATCATGACCCGAGCCGAAGGCAGAGGTTTTAACCCACTGAGCCCCCCAGGCGCACTCCTTCTTCTGTTCAGAAACCCTTTCTTGGGAGAGAACCATGTTCCTGGCACTGTTGCCCATTCTCTGAGGGCTATGTCTTTATCACCCACTTTGGGGGGGCAGGTTTGGGGAGAACAAGGGTTGTAGCTGCTTCATTTCTTCCGAGTAAATATTATTGGGGTCGCTGGGCTGAAGTGCCGGGTATGGGGCATTACATGCTAACAAGTGAGCCAGGCAGTTCATTGTGTCGATCGGGAATTCTAATGAACCGTTAATGTACTAAGTCTTTATAGAATTAGACTTTAAAGTGAAGAGTATAAGCCAATCTAGCTTGAATTAAAAGAACTTAAATGGCAAAAAAATCCTTTGGTCAGATGTATCAGTTTTTCCTAAGGAGAACAGAATGGGAGGAAAGAGAAGCCTTCTATATGGGTCAGGTAGACCCCAGTGAGTCCAACAATAGTCCAGTAAAAGAAGGGCTTTGAACTTCTTTTGGTCAGGTTGGCGATCCCAGGTCTGAGCCTCTGTGCTGAGCTCAGGTCAGGGAAGGGGAATCATCCATCCATCCATCCAACAAGCACTTGCCTGAACACTGATTATGTACCAGCTCCTGACCATATGGGGATGAAGAAGATATAGGTCCAGTTTGCCTGGAGCTTTGAGTGGGGTGAGGAGTATAAACAAGAAAACAGGCATTCTCAGTAGAGTGGTAAGTGCTGAGCTTTAGAGGCCTTGCTTTTCACATCTGTGAACAGGGGCTATTCCTCTTTACCACAGAACTCCAAGCCACTGGAGCAGCCAGGGCTGTCCCAAGCCATGCACCAGGTGTGGGTGGCTCATGTGGAAGCAGATAGGGAAGGGACCTCCAGAACTCACCATGAGATGGGGGCTGCCCCAAAGCATAGTGACTTTTTCTGCGAAACTGTCTTACTTTTTTACAATTAGAAAGTATTTTATTTTTATTTTACTGAAGTGTTTGAGCAGAGGCTACCTCACAAATAGGCAATTTGGAATCAGTTGAGTTGGGGTTCAAGTCCAAGGTCAGCAACTCACTATGTGATCAGGGATAAGTCACTTGATGTTCTGACTTCCAGTTTTTTAAATCTGGGAAATGCCCACCTTAGAGGCTGTTTGCAGGAGCCCAAGAGAGTTGAATTTACAGAAAAAAATCTTTGTAAGCTGTTGAGTGTTATGCATTTGTTGGCTCTTTATTCTTGTCCTGCAAGTTTCCTTCAACCCTGAGAACCTGAGGGCTCATGATGATAGAAATTCTACCATTAATGCTTCATTCTTTTGGGTTAAACATTCCCCCTCCCCTTGGGAGCAGCATCGGTTCAGACTTTCCTGCTGGGGCAAGAGAGAGGATAGTAGGAAAGAACAGTGCACAGGGACAGTGGAGGTAAGGAGAGAACATTTTGGATGATGGGAAAAGAAGTTCCCAGGATGAGAGGTTGGGCTGAGGAAGGTGGGCTGGTAAATGTGATCATCTGTCTAAACTAGGTTGGGTCCAGGGAAGGCATTTCTGCTCAAAGAAGGACATTCTGCTCCCCGTTTTCTGTCCAGAGCCCCCTGTGAATTGCCTTCCAGCTCGCTGGAGACTTCAAGTGACAGTCCATCTCAGACCTAGCTCTGGTGCCCCACCCACTTTGCCTGGCTTGGCTAAATAAAGACACAGCCCCTGTGGGGAGCTGCTGGGTCTGAGAGCTCTCCTGGGGGGCACCAGGCAGCAGGAGCCTGCTCCCCACAGCTTAGCAGGAGCAATCACTGCCCCTTTCCCTGGATTCTGTCTCTGACCTTGGGTAACCTGGCAGATGGCCAGTGCCTGAGAGCTGGGGAGGGTGTGCATGCTCAGGAGAGGCTGTGGGGTTGTTCCAGGCAGCTGGGGTCTGCCAAGCACAGTGTTGGCACCAGGACAATTCTGGGGGGGCGTGGTCTGGATGGTGCCAACAGGGGCGGCAAGCTTTGCAGTCAGAGCTGTTGGGGAGGAGGCTTGACAGTGAGCTGGGATATTTTAAGCTGACAGTAGCTTAGAGGGGCCATTTACCATCTCCACTCCTGCTGCCATTAGGGAGTTGTGAAGGGGGCAGAGGAGAAAGGGGGTTTTACAGTTTTCTCAGGATATCTGTGACTTCAGGTAAAAGAGGAGTTTAGAGAAACAGTCCTTCCTACATTTGTCCCAGATGAAAGAAAGGCACTGCCAAAAGATATTGAGTGCCTTCTCCCTCTTTTCCATGATCTCCTATGTGGGAGAAAGCAGCAGAGAGGCGAGGCACCCTGGTGGGATGAGTGCTTGGTTTCCTTGTTACAAGGGGAAAACTCACTAGATCAGAGTGTAGGAGGACCTACTTTTGAGCCCTGGCTCTGCCACTCGCAGACTGCATTGTGACCTTGGCCACATTGTGGGACATCATCAAGCCTGAGTTGGTTCACTTGGAGGGGAGGCTAATCCTGCCACACTCCCTTCTCAGAGATGCTGTAAGGGCTTCAAGATCAGGGAAGAGAAAGCCATGAAACTCTGTGGTTCTATATCCACATAAGGTGGTTCTGATAGCTCCCTGTTGGGAGTAATGGAGTAACATCCCATCTGCTTTCCTGCATCCCTGCTGCAGTAGCAGCAGCAGCTTCCTCCCCCTCTAATGGGCTAGCCTGGAGCCTGGGGACTCCCTGGCATGGGTGGGGCTGCAGAGAAGCCTCTGATGCCCTGAGGAGAGGATAAGTAAAGTCAGATTCCCACCTCCTTTGGTGCCTACCTCTAAAGACAATGATGAAGCACAGAGAACGTTGACTGAAATCAATTAGA
>ML109325.1:16243-35284 GCA_003697995.1 Taxidea taxus jeffersonii | reverse complement strand
AAATCAATGTCCACCTCCCCAGTGCAGTATGCCCTTCTTTCCCCCTACCTTGGGGCCCACCCACCTTGCCCAGAAGCCCTGTTCACCCTTGGGGATCAGATGGTTTAGTTGAATCCCTGCTGGTCTCCATTCCCAGACTAGTTCTCTCCTAGGCTGGGCCTCAGGGATCTGGAGTAGGGGAGGGAATGTTGGTAAGGGTGTTCAGCCTGCCACTACGAGGGAGACAGAGGGCTGGATCAGGGCTGGGAAAGCCCATAGTTGAGCTGGGCACTGTGCAGGTTCACCATGTTGGACAGGATCCTTGCGAGGCTCCCTACTTGCACTCCAGGGATGAGGCCAGACAAGGACCACAGGAAAAAGAAAAAAGAAATTTCAGTTTTTATAATGTCCTCACACTGGTTGCTGGGCAGGGCAGGGAGAAAGGGAATATTTAAGATGCTCTGAATTGGGACATGAAAACTTATAGGCCGGAGAGCCATCAATTTGCTTATTTATTTAGGGCACGTAGGTTACCAAGGAGGAACCCTGGATCCCAGCTTCCAGAGTCTAAATCATGATTCTGCCATTTAAAATAGGACTTTAGCAGAGTTAAATCACTTTTCTTGCCTCAGTTTTCTCATTTATTATTTTTTTAAGATTTTATTTATTTATTTGACAGACAGAGATCACAAGTAGGCAAAGAGGCAGGCAGAGAGAGAGGGGGAAGCAGGCTCCTCGCTGAGCAGAGAGCCTGATGTGGGGCTCGATCCCAGGACCCTGGGATCACGACCTGAGCCGAAGGCAGAGGCTTTAACCTACTGAGCCACCCAGGCGCCCCTTAGTTTTCTCATTTATAAATGGGGCTGTTAATAGTACCTACTCCACAGAGTTCTTATAAGAATTAAATAACGACATATATCTTGCCATAAAGCTGGTTACTTTAACTATTTTTTTTTCCAGTGACAAAGCCTGAAAAGTCAGTGCTTGTCACCTTATACTGGCTTGACCACTGTCTGAGTAGAAGGCAATTTCCCCCCTTCCGGCCCTCTGTGATGGATGAATCTGTTACCAACAGCTTGCAGGTTTATCTTGATATTTGCCTCTGACACTTTTCCTGTCCACGCCCACGCCCACCTTCTGCCAGGTCCACCACCGCCTCCTTCTCCACGCCCACCTTCTCCTACCCTGCCCACCACTGCTTTCTGCCTGGAGCTTGTCACCACTTGTCACATCCACCACCACCTCCTTGTCCACGCCCACTTCTTCCTATGGCTGCCCACCACTGATTTCTGTCTACACCCATTGTCCCCTCCCGCCACGCCCACCACCACCACCTTGTCCATTCCTTCTGTCATCTCCTGTCATGCGGACCATCACCTCCTCCACGCCCTCCTTCTCCTATCCCTGCCCCCCACTGTTTTCTGTCCACGCCCACCGTCACCGCCTGCCACGCCCACCATCACCTCCTTCTCCACGCCCACCACCTCCTCGAGTTTTGGGTAACCCTTGTTACCTTGGGTGAGACTGTTATATTTGCCTCCTAACTGTTCTCCTGTCTCCATCCTTCACAGAGTTGTCAGATCAATCTTCCGAAAATACCATTTTCATTACGTCACTTGCCTGTTCAGAAGCTTTCAGTGGCTTCTAGGGGGAGCAAGTCCAAAGCCTTCCCTAGTTTGGTCCTCCATTGTCCATACCAATGTGACCTTCTAGATCCTCTCCCACTAGCCCATCCCGACCTGTGTCCATGGTCCCCCTTACTCTTGGACTGTTTCTCAAACTTTTCTCACCACTGTGTTTTTACCTATGCTGCCCCCTTCCCAAAGCTCTCTCCTCCATGTGCAGCCAAATTTTATCCATCATTCCAGGTCCAGCTGGCATCCTGCCTCTCCAGCAAGTTCTGAAACCCAGTGGTACTCTTCTTTTCCCTTACTTGGCCCCATTATGCCTTTGGGTTGCTCACTCTTTTCATGGGTACATGCCCTAACTCTAACTGTAAATGTTTTCATGGCAGGGACAGTCTGATGCTGTGCTGGGGACAAAAAAGGGGTCGGGTAAGTTTGTGCTGGTTGACTGACTGCAGGAGACTCTGGTGGGTCTCTGGCTGTCCCATAGTAGTTTTTGACATGTCTTAGCTGGCACCTTTTCATTCTTGGTTGGTTTTTGTCTCCAGGGCAAGGGAACACTCACTCAGCCTTCTTCCTTCCACTGAAGGAAAGGAAGGGATGAGTTTCTGCTGGGGGCAGCCCAAGTCTGGTCAGCTGAGCTCTGTGGCTAATGAGTGTGTACACATGCCTATGTGTGTAAGTGTGTGTATGTACATACATGTGTGTGTACTGCACATGTGTGTACCACAGTGGGCCTGCAACCCCTCCCCCAGTCCTTCTTCACTCTCTGCTACTGCTCTTGCCCTCCAGAGAATCCACTCTACAAGACGAGTAGGTCTAGAGATATGAGGCAAAGGGAAGAAACTAAAGGTCTAAGTGTTCTCTTTCTCTCCCCTTTGCATATCATAACTTGTCAATCTTTGATGGTGGAGGGACAGGCATGGTGGGTGGGTGGGCAGGAGGCTTACCTGCTGGTTAGCTCAGGATAGCTGGGATGGGCCCTTGCAGGTGGTCTGAAGGATATAGTACCTGAGTGTGAAAGTGTGTCAATAAGCCCCTGGGGCTTTTGTTCACACCTACTGACTCTCCTTTCTCCCATAACTCCATCTTGCAAGACCTCCTATCCCTCATACTCTACAAAGTGGTCTTTGGATCCCCATAGCCTTTTATCTTCTCATTTCCCACTAAATTTTATGCCTTGTCATAGGTTCCTAATTCTTTCTCTGGATCCCAGAGGAAAGGGGAGACATTTTATGAACAACTTCCTATGAACCAGGCATTCAACTAGCTGCTCTGTGTACAGCATCTCCTCTAATTTCTTCAAGGTTTTTTTTAAATTCCCATTTTATAGAGTAGAGATTTTCTAGATTAAATTGCCCATGGCTAGTATGTGTTAATCTGTATTTCCTCTGTAGATCCTGGCTGAGGGGAGCCTTACATACAGCATATGCTCAGGAAATAATTGAGGGCTGGGGTCAGCAGAGGGTGGGCTGTAGTGGGAGAGGCTTATACAGATAGGGAGGAAGAGAGGGCCCAAGGTCAGAGTGCCCCACAACTCCAAAAAGCTGGATGTTGATCTGGCTGGTACTGTCCACTGTCCTTGTGAAAGCCTGGTAAGCTCAAGTCCATAAAGGGCCTCAGCCACTCACCTCTTGCTACCACATTCTGCCCCCCTACAAGAGATGTCAGTGGGAGCCACTCTTGGGTGTCCATTGCTGCTTTCTCAGCCCCCTTCACAGGAAGGGGGGCCAGGCAAAGCTTCCGCATATGTTTCAGAGTTGTCTTTCATATATCCACTGGGGTTAAAAAACAGTTTAACACATTTTTGGAGGAGAAAGAGAGATGTGCTAATTTGGGAGCCTGGAATACAGCCCTTTAAAGAGGGACAAGCTGGGGCACCTGGGTGGCTCAGTGGGTTAAGCCGCTGCCTTCGGCTCGGGTCATGATCTCAGGGTCCTGGGACCGAGCCCTGCATTGGGCTCTCTGCTCAGCGTGTAGCCTGCTTCCCCCTCTCTCTCTGCCTGCCTCTCTGCCTACTTGTGATCTATCTGTCAAATAAATAAATAAAATCTTTAAAAAAAAATAAAGAGGGACAAGCTGCATCAGATACGGTGGTGTGGGGATGGTGGAGGGTATTTGGGCTACCAGAAGGCCCTGAAGTGGGGGAGCCCATCAAGAAAGGTTATTTATAGCTTTATTTATAGCGGGCTTCCAACCTCTGGCCTCCAGTCCAAGACACCCCAGCAGTATAATTCCTATCCGCCCATCATCCTTTCATCTATACTTTCTGAAGCTGGTTTTTTAAGTTCCCAAATTTTGGAGGAGAAGCCGGGAGACCTTGTCAGATGTGAAGTCTGTTTCTAGAACTAGAGAGGCCCGGAGTAAAGGCAGGGAAGGCTGCCTGGAGGAGGCTTTCCCCAGCTCTATCCCCAAGCTTTCTTGGCGCTGATCTTCCACTAACTGCCTAGGACTGCGGCTCCAAGGGGCATAATTCAGTGGCGTGGGGAGGAGATAGGGCTGCGGCCAATGCGCCAGGATCAGCCAAATAAGAGAGGCATTGGGGGAGACCTGCGCGCTGTGCATGCAAGGCTGGAGAAGCCGAGTTCCCGCCTAAATCCGCAAAATGGAAGTTGCTCCCTCTAGCTTTTCCGCTAGCGAAGCCTATCGGTTTTGTGAGTGACCCCTCCCTTCTCGCGCGGGTCGACGTTTAACATTTACTCTTTTCTGGAGTCTTGTTCATTTAAAAATGCATGGTAAATGACACTACAAAATACCCCTTAGATCCGGCCCAGATCCGGTTTGGGTAGCACGGAAAGTTTACAAGGCGCTGGATGTACCCTACCCCAGCACACTGGGTGCGCGCGGAGCCCAATGCAAGAATGTGGGCACCAAAGCCGAGGGACCCTGGCAGCTCTAACGTTGCCGAGGATGTGTAGGGAGAGAGACTGAAACTGGGGTGCCTAGCGTGCGTAGGCGTGTGCCCCCGCATGTCCACGGCCCCGCTGCCTCGCCCCCTCTTGCCGAAACGTGCCAGCAATCTCAGCTCTCCTTCAGCCCTTTCCCAGCCAGACGCTCCCTTTTTGGTGCCTCTGGGCGTTTACTGTAAATTCCGTGACTAAAGCACGCCGGTGAGCCCGGCCCATCGACAGATGGATCAATCGCCCCCTTCTCGGCTGGGGGAGGGGGATCCCACCCGGAGCCTCCGAAGCGGTTTGCTGCCGGCTGCCTGGGGAGAGCTCTCGGAGCCCAGCCCGCCGCCGTGCGCGGGCCGCGGAGCTTGCCTGGCACTGAGCCCTGGGCCGGGTCGGTCTCGGGCGCTCCTGCCGTGGCGGGGTGCGAGCCCCGACAGATCCCTCCCGTGCGGTTCGGGCAGGTCAGCCGGCCTCGAAGGAAGCAGTCAGGGCGCCCGGGCACCGCGGCCTTCCTCCCGCGCCAGGGGAGAGGAGTGGGGAAGGGGTATCTCTAAGGGCTGCAACGCCGGGGAGTGAGGGGGCCGAGGGCGCCGGGGGCGCGTGGGGAAAGTTCTCGAGCTCCGCGTGGAGAGCACACGTGTAAGCGTGCTAGGGGATAGACCCAAGCAGGCAGGCTGCGCGGGGACGCTGGGGGCTGGCGCTGGAGGTGGGGTGGGGTGGTCTTTCTTTTCTCCTGCGCCTTCGGGGAGAAGCTCTGCTTCCACTCTCCCGCCCAAGGACGCATCTGCCCAAGGAGGGTGGAGCCCCTCCCCAGACCCTGGCCACCCAGCCGGGGATTTTCCAGCGCCCCTCCCCCCCATGCCTCCGGGATGGCTGGGGTGTCCTGGACTCCACGCCCTTCGGCCTCAGCTGAGCCTCCCCAGGCTTCCGGGACCCGTGGGCCGAGGCGGCGGGGGCAGGGGCAGTGGGGGTTGGAGGGCTCAGCCCGTCCGCGGCGGGGGGTTGGGGGGGCGCGGAGGGCGGTGTTGCGCTGCGAGTGGAGAAGGCGGGCGCGGAGGCTTTGGTGGGTTTGAACCGTAGCTCGGAGAGCCGGTCAGTTTCCGGCCAAGGCTGCAGGTCAGTCCCGGGAAGGGCGGGCGGCAGAGCAGAGGGAGTCATCGGCGAAGCACTCCTCTCGTCCAGCGTTCCCCGGCGCCACCGCCACCGCCTTGTCGCCGCCGCCGCTGCAGAGTGTCGCTGCTCCGCCGCGCTCCCGCGCCCCGCGCCCGGCGCAGCCAGCCGCCTGGGAGCCTGAGCGACGAGCCCCGGGCGGAGAAGAGGGGCGCGGGCGCGAGAGCCACGGCGAGGAATCCGCGAAGGGGGAAGGGGGCGGGCGGAGGGAGGAGCAGGGAGAGAGGCAGAAGGGGGAGGGAGAGAAGAGAGCGAGGGAGAGCTGGAGAGAGCGAGAGCAAAGAGCGAGAGCCAGGGAGAGGAGAGGGAGGGAGCGAAGAGAGAAAGACACACGCACGCAGAGACACACGGTCACTGGAATTCCATTAGAAAAAAGTGAGACGAGCAGGGGTTATCGGGAGAAGATTTTTTTCTTTGAATCTTTTCTTCGTCTGGGTGCGAAAGAAGCGACTCCGGGCTCTCGTCTTCGAAGCTCCCACTGGATTGTTCCTTGGCGCTAACACCCGTCGGTGGATTTCTCTCCTATTTGCATTTTATTCTGACCCCCACCCTCGCTGCTTCCTTCCAGCCCTTCACTCTCAAATCGCCTCTTCCCCACCTCCCCAGTCCGCTCCTGGGAAGCGCAGGGGAATTGGACCCTCGGGGACCCGAGCCTTCCCGGACCTGCGGAGGGCAGGACAGAGCGAGGACCAAGCTGTCGGCTTGTAAAGCAGATATATCCTCTTTTACGTGTATATTTGATTTTAGTGGGCAAGGGGGGCGTCGAGAGGCAGCCCACCGCCCTCCTTCCCCACAACCCCCTTCAGCCAGAGTCGAGAATCGCAGGACTCAGGATCCTTATCGGGTGGACTAGCTGGAATCTCCGCATTGGATTTGGGGCTGATTATCACTGCTTGGCTATTATTATTATTGTTGTTGTTGTTATTTTTTACCCAAGGGAGAAAGACACAAAAAAACTGTGGGATTTATTTAACATGATCTTGGCAAACATCTTCTGCCTCCTCTTCTTTTTAGGTGAGTACCTGCGGGCGGGGAGGGCAGCTTGTCCGCCGGAGCCTGGGGGGCCGCGCGGGGTCGCGCGTTCGGTCCCTGGCGAGAAGCACGGAACGCGGGGGGCGAGCGGGGCGCGGGCTGGAGACCCGCGGGGAGAGCGCGCCGCGGAGCTGGCCGGGCCCCGGCCCTGCCGAACCCAGCAGGGCCGGTCCGCGAGGCTGCGGGCGGAGGGACGCGAACCGCTGCTGGCTGGTTACGCGCGGGGCTTGGGAAGGAGACTTGGAACATCCAAACCATCGCCGCACACACGCACCCTCGCCTACTCATACACAATGCTAGCACTCATTTCTCTCAAAATAATGGGTTCAAATTGCGGCAACTTAAGAAAAAAGAATTCCAACTCTTGATCTGGAAGAGAGGAGGGTGGGGAGAGGCTCTGTGTCACGGAGAGAAAAATCATGCCAGTTTCATCTTTCTGGTCGGCTCCCAGATCGATCCCGGTGGACGGCGTGGGTTTCTCCAGGATCTCCTGCTTGGACATTGGTGGGGGCAGAGCTGGCAGTCATCCCCTCACCTGCCAATCAGCCTTTGGGAAATGCATCCCACTTCCCTCTCTCCGAACCCCTTTCCAATGGCCCCGCTCCCTGGAACACTTTTCAAGTTTCTCCCCACCCTTTGCCCGCCCTCCCAGCCAGCCCCGAGCCAGATGCGTGGGCAGGAGTGGAGGGTAGCTACCGTTCACTACCTATCCTTCACCATCTCTGGCCGCTTGGGGACCCTGTAGCTTGTGAGAGAAGGAGGGAGGGAGGGAGGTCAAAGTTTGCTTCCTTGGGTGAAGACGGAGAGGAGTTGGGGGTGGGGGGAAGGGATCTGAACAAAGACCACCTGCTTATTCTATAAGCCCCCTCCTCCAGGGGCAGGAAGGAGGGGTTGCCTGGTGCCCTGAACCCTGGGCAGTCTCTTCCCACCCAGAATTCCCAACCCCTCGCGCCCCTTTGTGCTATGTGAAATCCCAGCTGCTTGGGAAGTGGGTATAGAGAGAGCATTCTGGGAGTGGAGGTGAGGAAGAAGGTGCTGGCGAGGCCTGTTGCTGATGGACTGAGTCCCTGGCAAGGCTGCTGCCTGGGATAGGTGCTCTGGAGAGGGAGCTGGTCCTGGGCAGGTTCTCTGGAGAGGGAGCTGGGTAATGAGTGTGTTGAGGGTACTCACATCTACTCGAGTGTCTGCTGTTCCTCCCCCGCCTGGCCTGCAGACTGCCTGTGGTGAGCCAGGCTGCCGGGCTGGGTCAGGACCGTATCCTTTCTCTCCTGGAGGAGGGGCAAGGGGAAGGCCTGAGGGGGTAGGTGCCCATCACAGAAAGATATGGGTGGTCTGGTAAGTGCCCTCCTCTCTTAAATAGGGGATTTACTGCTTGGGCCCTGGACCTTTGTCCACCCCCTGCCTCTACCCCCTCTCAGAAGCTGCAGCTCTCCTGGGTGCCTGGCCCTGCTCTAGGGTGTGGCCTTCTGGGGTCCTGCCCCCTAAGCCAGAAGCAACTGTCTCCTGGGTGGAAGGGGTGGCGGGAGGAAGCTGGGTAGGGGCTCTGGGGCCCACCATGAGCTTGCAAGCCCTTCCTGGCAACCCACTGCAAGTGGGCTCTCATTCTGGAGGGGTTGTTATAAAACCTGACCTTTTCTCCCACTGCTGGTTTGAAAACCCAGCTTTCTGGGGCCAAGAAGAAAAGAAAATTGTATTTCGGGAAAAGCAGCCAGATTGCCTGCTGCTGAGCTGTATGTATATACCCCAGAGGTGAATTCTGACGTCCTGGCGTGGAGAAGAGTGGTGTGGGCCCCTTAGTCCTTTCTAGACCCAGAACCCCATGTTGCAGGCAGGCTTTTTGCAGCTGGGAGAGCTGTGGAGTTGACTTTGTTCTCATGATGTAGGTGTGTGTGTGTGTGTGTGTGTGTGTGTGTGTGTGTGTGTGTCAGAGATTCACTTGGAGTCTGAGACCCTGGGGACAGAGGTGAGAGGAGAAGTAAGAACCAGGGACAGCAATCCTTTTGGTCAGAGCCCTTCAGCTCCCTTCCCACGAGATGCCCCTTTCCAGAATTGCAGGGTGGGGTTATGGAGTGACCACCAGATATTAGAAGACTCTGGGTTAGGCCAGGCAAGGAGGAAGGGATAGGTTGGTAGTAAGGAAACTTCAGCCTCGGGGCCACTTTCCTTGGCAAGGAGCCCGCTGTTTGGGAGTTGGTTGGAAATTCCACTTGGGGGGAGAGGATTTGGGAAGCTTGAGCCTGGGTAGGCAGCTTCATTGTGTGTGTGTGGGAGCATGACGAAGTGTGGTGCCAGGAACATGGGTCTTCAGTGTGCCCCCCTCAAGGTTCCGAGTGAGGCCTGGAGGTAGAGAGGCCTTTCTGGCCCAGTCATCATGACCTCAAGGGTTGATGTACCCTAGTGAGATGGGGCAAGTTCCTTGGGGGCAGGGCTGGTCAGAGGGCCCACTTCCCACTGGGATCCTAGTGTGCATTCTTGCTCTTGAGTGCGGGAGGGTGTTTGTAGCTCCGTGCAGTCTCTCTGTCCCCCTTGTCTCTGTAGCAGCTGTTCCAGTCTTTTCTTGATGGGTCTGAGTTTTCTCCTGATTTAAAATTTGGATGCACCAGTATGCCTTCTGACCTTTACTCTTTTTAGAATTCTTGGCCCAAGGCTCCCAGTTGCTATTTCTTTCTCTGGCTGGACTTGATTGGTTCTGGGGGTCATGACACCAACTAGAAGAGCCAAGGATGGGTGTAGCCAGGGAGTTTGGGGAGAGGATACACTGGCTCTCCGCAGAGCATCCCCCATCAATGGGGAGATGGGGAAAGCCCTTGCTTTTGGCCAAGGATCCCAGGATGCTGTGAGGATTGTCCTGTGGGGCTCTAGAACCTACCTGTAGGGCAGGCAGGGTAAGTGCCCTTCTTACCCCAACCCCCCAGGCCAATGTCCTAACTTGTCACAGACAGTGCAGCCTCAGGCATAGTCAAGGTGGGAAGGGAGAGAGTTGCTGGCATGCGGGGGGGAAGTCAGTGGAAGTCCCAGGTTGGGTCGTTCTTGAGGCTCTAGCAGGCAGGCTGGCTGGCTAGGTGGGGGTAGCAGGTGCAAGTGAGGCCGGGTCAGCCCAGCTGCTCCTGGGTGGCCCAGAGGCACTGAGTCCTGCTCCGGGACCTAGGAATTTGCTGAAGCCTGTAAACAAAGCTGCTGCCTCTGCTTGGGCGGAGGACACCTTTCCACCTGGTGCCGCCCAACAGCTGGCTTCTTCTCTGGTCTTGTCTCAGCCTAGCCACAGCCTTCAGCTGTTCCCTGTCCTAAGCCAGAGGTATGGCCAAATGGGAGAAGGAATATCTTTTGCTCTGGCTCTTATGGGCGTTTCCACTTCAGGCCTACCCCTTGCTCTTCTACTTCCTCTTCTTGTGGGGTAGGTCGGCTCCCTCCAGTGGTGGAGTCCTTTCCCCTCAGCAGCTCTGGAGTGACAGGCTCGTGATGCAGGGCTCTGCCTCTAGGTGTCGCTGTCTCCCTATGGTAGCTGCCCCCCTGAGCAGGGCCTCCTGGGGGAAGGAGTGTGAAGTGGCCTTTCTGGGTAGGGATGAGGGGAGGGGAGGGGCAGATTCTGTGGACTTCTGAGGAGCGGGACTTCTGGCCTAAGATCTTAGTATGCTTTGGGCTGGATGGAATGGAGGAAGCCTCCCAGGTCACTCCTGGATCTTGAAAAAGGCACTCTTGGCTCTGGCATATGGAAGGGCTTTTTCTGGGTCAGGATCTGGAGGGGATGGGGAGACTGTCCCTGTCTAGAGGAAACCATTTTGGGAACTTGATTTGACAGGACAGTGGGCTTCTCCCTGCTCTTCACTTCTGAATCTTTTCCCCCTGAGGCCCCTCCTTCAGAGGACTGGGTTTAGATGCTTTGAGGGTACTGGGTAAAAAGGGTGGCTGTTCACTTTTGGAGAAACGAGGCTCCACATGCATGGCCAGACTCCAGGGAGTGAAGCTCTTCCCTTTTGCATTTGCAAATTGGCTTATTATTCGGCTTTTGGAAAGAAGAAAAAAAAGGAGAGATGGAGGGGGAGAAGGTTTCAGGGAAGGGTGGAGAGGAAAGGGAAGAGAGAAGAGGTAGGTGGTGCTAGAGAGAGAGCAAGCGAGCACAGGGCTATTCAAAGAGCAAAGGTGATGGAGAAATAGACGTTAGAAGGAAGGACATCAGAGAGAGAAGTGTGTGAGAGAGAGATGAGAAAAGCCCATCAGGATGAACACACACACACACACACACACACACACACACACACACGGAGGAAAGCTATAGCCTGCAGCACTCTTTCCACAGGGCTGGGGTAGAACTTGCCCACAGAAGGCATGTTTTCAGGTATCCAGCCAGGGTGGTGTTGGACTGGGAGGTGTGGAGGGCTGGACTGGAAAGGGGTGGCTGCCCCCTTCAGGGCTTGCCTCAGGCCCAGTTCAGATTTGTCTCTCGGGGTCTTCTTTTAGATCCTGGAAACAGAATGGACAGGCCAGTAGTCCGAAGGGTCCTTTGTGACCTTGAGTTGTCATCTCCCTTTTTTAGGCCTCAGTTTCCCCAGGGTAAAATGGTGGGGTGGTGGAGCTGGGTGCTGTGGTCTCTGAGGTCCTAACACACTAGGAAAGTAAAATTATTTCCTGCTGCTTTCCTCGTTGGACCCAGCATGTTGGCTGGACCTCTGGCTGGAACTGAGGTGGATGGAGGTTTGGGCAGCTGGAAAGGGAGAGTCCCCCTCTGCACACTGGGACAGGCCCTGCAGCCCCCCAGCTCCCTGCTGAGGCTGTGGCATTCTTCTTTGACCTCTGTGGTCTTGCTCCAGGGTCTTCCGGCTTTACTGTGGTCAGCTCCTGGGCCCAGGGCTGAGGAGCCACCGAGTGGAATTGCAAGAGAATCTAGTGGAGCCAGGGCACAATGACAGCTCGAGGTCTCCTTTGGGGTTGAGGGGGGGTGTTGGTGTCTTGGGGATCCATTCCGGGCTCTTCCTCGGACCCGCTCTGTGGTGGGGAAAGTTAGCATGGTGTGCTTTGGCGTAAGATGGGTGTGAAGGGCCCCCAGGCCTGCATCTTGGGTCGGAGGTCGTGGCGGCCCTCATTCATGCTTGTCTTCCCTCCCCACCACCCAGACGAGACCCTCCGCTCTTTGGCCAGCCCTTCCTCCCCGCAGGGCCCCGAGCTCCACGGCTGGCGCCCCCCGGTGGACTGCGTCCGGGCCAATGAGCTGTGCGCCGCGGAATCCAACTGCAGCTCCCGCTACCGCACGCTGCGGCAGTGCCTGGCGGGCCGGGACCGCAACACCATGCTGGCCAACAAGGAGTGCCAGGCGGCCCTGGAGGTCCTGCAGGAGAGCCCGCTGTACGACTGTCGCTGCAAGCGCGGCATGAAGAAGGAGCTGCAGTGTCTGCAGATCTACTGGAGCATCCACCTGGGGCTGACCGAGGGTAGGCGGGGCCTCCGGGGGGGCGGGGCGGGTGGGGGCCTGGATTCAGGGGAAGACTTGGTATTGCTCCATCGCTCCATCGCTCCCTGCCAGGGGAGCCAAGAACCCAGAGGAAGCTGCTGGCCCACCTGGGAGGGCGGCTGTTGGAGGTGGAATGACAGCTGGGGGGGTAGAGGGGAGCAGGTGGTGGGAGAAGGAGAAAAAGGCTGGAGAAAGGAGGGGAGTTGGAGTCAGGGAGAGGATGGATGGATGGATGAATGGAGAGACGGACAGACGGACTGTGAAGCGGTAACAGAGAAGGGTAGGCAGCAGATGGGGTGAAGGCAGAGCTGTGTCACCAAGCAAACCAGCCCCCGCCAACCTACCCCCAACCCCCCCAAGCCCTGGGCTCTGAGCTGAGGGCAGTCCCAGTTTTGCTCTTCCTGCTGCCAAGAGGCTTGCTCTGCAGGGGGCTTCCTGACTCTGGGGCTGGCCTAGGCCCCTTCTATAGGGCGTGGAGTAGCGTCTGGGCAGCAGGCTCCTGCAGCTCCGGAGGTGGAACCTGCAACCGTCCCCTCCCCTAACAGCCAGCTCCCCGATGGTGTCCCCCTCAGGACCACAGTGTGGAGGATTTGCATATAGTGTCAGAGGATGGGATGCCTTGGTCAGACGTTCATTTATTGGTGCAACAACTGTTTATTGAGAGAGCATCATCTGCAAGGCATTGTGGGAACACTTGAGAACAAGCTGGCTAGCCTCTGCCTTCAGGGAGTTCATAGTTGGGGGGATGGTGCAGAAAAGTGAGGGGCTTTCTGTCCTTTGGTGGCATGAGTGCTGTCAGAAAGCACTGGTGCTATGGGAGCCCCAAGGCAACATCTTAGAAAATCCAAAGAGCCTTCCTGGAAGAGGCAGTGTCTGAGGTGAGACTAAGGAGTGAGGTGCAGTTACACAGGGAGGGATATGGGAAGTGTGGGAGGTGGAGGGGGAGCTTGGGCGAAGGCCCCCAGGAGGGAGTGAAACTCACCTGCAGACCTACAAGTAACTCAGTATTGTCAAGTGGGGAGTTGAAAGTGGGGATGGGTTAGGAGAGGGGAGGGGTGGGCCTGGCTGGGCCTCAGGGAGCCCTGCAAGGCGGGGGGCCCTGTGATCTAGGCTTCAGGACAGTGCTCCTGTGTTCCAGGGAAGAGAGTAGGTTGGAGGCTGCTGCTGTGATCCAGGCCAGGGGTCGTGGTGGCTCCCCGAGGTCGGTGGCAGGAATGAGGCAGGGTCCAAGGAGGTACAACTAACAGGTCTTGGTGAAGGGAGAGTTGTCAAGGGGGGCAGTTTTCTCTTTTGGGCAACAGGGTGGGTGATCAGGCCATTTACAAGAAGCAGCGAAGGTTTCCTGTTGGGGGGGGCAGGGAGAGGATGCCTTAATTTTGGGGCATGTGGCTTTGGTTGGCCATGGCCCGCACACAGCCATCCTTGTAGGTCTGGAGCGCAGGTGGGGAAGCCACACTGCACATATAGCGGGTGTGTACACACTGAGAGGAGGCGGGGACAGAGCCCCCAGGACTACCGACATTTAAAGATGGTTGGCATCCAGAGGCACCTGCAAGGGAGCCCGGAGAGAGGTGGGAGGGACAGCAGGAGACCCGGGAAGGAAGCAGGTTTGGCATTCTCCAGTACTTGGGCTCCAGCAGGAAAGTGCTGGCAGTGTCTCTGTGCCCTTGGGGTCAGCTCTGCAGGTGGCTGCTGGGAGCAGAAGTCTGGTTAGGGAGTGAACGGGAGCTGGGAATGGTGACTGTGGACCACTTCTAGAGTTTTCCTGTGAATAGGAGAGAGGACAAAGGACGACTGTTTTTACAGTTGTGAGAGGGTGGAGCAGCTCGAATCTGAAGGTTAGGCCAGTGGTGATGGAGGTGCGGAGGTAAAGAGGGGTACGCACCCTTGCTTATCCTGAGATGGAGGGTGCTGGAGGGAAGGAGGAAATGGGGCCAGAGAATGAGTGATTTCTGACCAGGGACCAAGATGGTTCCAGTACGCCCTGAGTATGGAGTAAAGTAGGCATGTCATTATGAACAATGTTACCACTGTGAATAGCAAAGTAATTCCCCTGAATCAGTCTCCCGTTCCTAGCAGCATCGAACCCTGGAACTAGAGGTGAGCAAAGAGGGGAAAACAGTGTCACAAAGCTGGTGTCCATTACTCTGCAAGGTGAGGGAGAATGCCTTGCAGGACCTGAAAACTGAGGTCCCTGAGCCCATGGCTGGGTTGTTTAGTTTCTTGTTTTCTTCCCAGAGGCCTTCAGTTTCAACCCGGGGAGGTAGGGCATTACCTTGGGATGGGCTTGCGGAGGACTGCAGGACACTCAGGGAGGGGACAGAGGGACTGCCAGCTGGAAGAGCCAGCTGGGCCCGCTGAGAGCCTTGCCACCCGAGTGGCTTCCTCTGGCCAGAGCACAGAGGCCCCTACTGGTGGGAGCCTGGCAGTGGGGCTTTTGGATGACGATGGTACGCATCACGGGCTTTCTGCCCTGTGGTCTGAATTCAGGGCCCTCTCAACCCAGGAATGGGGGACAGGAGAGGCATGAGCTGGCTTGCTGGTTCTCTTACTCAGCAAACACCTCTGAAGCCCCGACTGTGTGCTTTGGAATTGGGGGGGGGGAGTGCTGATTCAGCCATGGTCCCTGCGCTGGCCTGCGTCCGGGCTGGGAGAACCTTCCCTGGGCCAATCCTCCGAAAGTAGAGCCTCTGCTCTCTCATTCCTCAGAACCCAACCCACCCCCATTCCTGGCTCTTGGGAGCCAGAGGTAGTTTCTGCCTAGAGCCGGCCAGGGGAGGCTGAGAGGTCTTTTAACAGCAGGTAAGGTTCCTGTGAGTGACAGGATCCACCAGAGAGATAATTATTCACGGTGTGGGATGAGCGGTCTCCCTGGGGGAGGCTGCAAGCACTTCCTCCCTATTCCTTAATAACACTTAATAACTTGGCTTGGGCCCGGGGCAGGGTGGGGGATGGTGGAGAGGAGAGATCTGTATTTGGTCTCTGGTTGTGGCTTCTCCTTGGCCCCTGCCCATGGGTGTGATTGCCCTGGAGGGTGGACCCCACCTTCTCCCTCCACCTGAGGGAGAACCGCAGTCTGAGAACCTCAGTGGCGGACAGAGCTGATAGTGGCAGGAATGTGCCCTCCGCTGAGTTCCTAGACAGTCCCAATTGCAAAGGACCTAGAGATCATTCTGTCCCACTCCCGCTTTGGTGGGGAAGCTGAGGTGCAGGGAGGAAGCTGAGGTGCAGGGAGGAAGCTGAGGTGCAGGGCCCCTGACTCCTTTTCCAAGCTCCTTTCCAGCTGCCCTGGGGAGATGCTGTGGCCTGGGGCTCAACTTTCCCTTCTGTCACCACCACCATTTCCATGAGGGGTGCTGCCCCTGATGGTTCCATGGGGCACTGGTGACCAGGTTTCTTGCCTTCTCCAGAGGTGGCACTGAAGTTCAGGGTCATTCTGGTCCTTCAGATGCAAAGAGCACAAGCCCCTCCCACAGGTCATGGCTCGGGAATCTGACATGCTAGATTTGGGTCATTCTGGCGGCCAGGATGCCCGAGGGGACAGGTCTCCGATTTCTCATTGGTGAATTCTGCCACAGGAGCAGGTCAGCATGAGTTGACTTAGATAAGATGGGCCTCTCCCAACCAGTGGTGGAAGAGGCTGTTTTCTCCCCAGACACTCCTCCGCCAACCCTGCAGTTGCTCATGCTAGCTGATCCGTACCTGGGGCCTAGCTGTGCCAGGTGCAGGAGCGAAGGACAGGCCCTGGGCTGGGGGAGCAATCCAGCTGGCATAAGCCTGACCCTGTGAAAAGTCAAACAGCAGCAGTACTTGTTTAATAACAGTTTGGTTCATTAACACTTTTCATTTTGGAGACCGAATACGTCTGGCTCAGTCCTTGGACTCCGGATCCAGCTGCCTGGGTTCAAAACCTGGCTCTGCCATTTAGCAGTTGTGGGACACTGGGCCAGTTACTTATCTCTGTACTGTCTCAGGCCAGTTCTTTTTTTTTTTTTAACCCATCAATAATTACTTTATTTATTTACTTATTAACATATCATGTATTATTTGCCCCAGGGGTACAGGTCTGTGAATCATCAGGCTTACACAATTCACAGCACTCACCATAGCACATACCCTCCCCAATGTCCATCCCCAGCCACCCTATCCCTACCGCCCCACACCTCAGCAACCCTCAGTTTGTTTCCTGAGATTAAGAGTCTCCCTCCCCAGTCCCTTCTTGTTTTATTTTTTCCCTCCTTATACCCCACAAACCCCTGCCTTGTCTCTCAAATTCTTCATATCAGAGAGATCATATGATAATTGTCTTTCTCTGATTGACTTATTTCGCTCAGCATAATATCCTCTACTTCCATCCATGTCATTGCAAATGGCAAGATTTCATTTTTCTTTTGATGGCTGCATAGTATTCCATTGTACATATATATGCATATATATATATATATATATATACACACACCACATCCTCTTTATCCACTCATCTGCTGATGGACATCTAGGTTCTTTCCATTGTTTGGCTATTGTGGACATTGCTGCTATAATTGGGGTGCACGTGCCCCTTCGGATCCCTACATTTGAATCTTTAGGGTAAATACCCAGTAGTTCGATTGCTGGGTTGTAGGGTAGTTCTATTTTCAACTTTTTGAGAAACCTGCATGCTATTTTTCAGGCCAGTTCTTTAGCAATAAAACAGGGAAAGGAAGAGTGTCTATTTCATAGAGATATTAAGAGGATGAAGTGAGTTCGTACACCAAAAGCGCTTTCAGTGGTGCTGGCATACAGAGGGCTCAGTATAACACCATTTTTATTACAAAAACGCTTCCTAAGCTCTTGCATTATTTGACCCCAACAAATAGCTGTGGCTGGTAACACCACTACTGCCGGGGGTTTCCCCGGTGCCTGTGGGTAGAGAGGAGGACGCTGAGGTTGTCCAGGCCTGGACAGTCCCAGGGAAGGTGGGATTGGAGACTGGCCTGAAAGGATGTCAGTGGGCAGATAGCACTCAGGGGCCCGCTGCGTGTCCCAGGGCCTGAGGGTTGTTTGCTCCTATGAGGGGAAGTAAAGGGTGGGGGCCCGTTCTCCAGGGGAGAATGAACATCTGGGGGTCTGCACCATTTTTGGGGGGTCTGCTAGCAGACAGATGCCTTGCTCTGTGAACCAGCAGAGGGCCGGCAAGCCTGGAGTACTGGCCTCTGGGGGACCTCCTCGGGCTGGCTGGATGAGCCCCTTTCAGGCAGATTGCAAGTCCCCTCTTCTGGATGGCTGGCCCCTTCTTGCCAGTGGCCCCGTGGATGCCACTGCACATGTGCTCTTCTTCAGGTGCCAGACCCTGGGTGGATGGGAAATCAATATGTGAGACTCCAGGTCGTCACTGGTCTCCTCCGCCCCTTCAGCGCACACACACAGTCTGAGTGATTACCCATTGATTTCTCCTCATGGTGACGTCTCAAGAGGATATTTCCTCTCCTGCCGAGGTGTTGGCGGAGGGGGCGGGAGTCCTGACGAGGAGGTGCTGGGTCTCCAGGGCATCCCTGTGCCATTTATCTCCTGTCACTCACTCACTTTTCCCATTCACCAAGCCTCTGAGGCACCCCAAAGCCCTGAAGGGAAGTCTGAGAAGCCAGTAGGTGGTGGGGAGGCCTAGCAGGGGTACTGAGGTGGGGAGTCAGTCAGACAAGCTGGGGGTGGAGGTCAGGCCTCCACTTAGCAGACCTTCAGCCCCTCCAGTCAGACTCTTCTGGTGACATGATGGGAAGCAAAGAGGAAATTCTGGACCTTTAGGTGGCCTGGGCAAAGCGTAAGAGCCAGGAGACCTGAGTCTAGTCTAGCTCTGCCACAGGGAGCTGTGTGATCTCAGTCAGGTTGCTTTACCTCTCTGGGCCAACTCGGAATCCTTTCCTGTGAAATGAGGAAGCTGTACTGAACAACCTTGGAGGACCCTTGGCTTCAAATCCTTTGCTTTATGCCTGGCCTTCTGCAGGCTGTTCACCTCTCCAGTGCTTGCTTTCTGGAAGTGTTTGGAAGTCCTTAGAAGAGGGCTGGACATGCAGGGAGGTCAGGAGAGGGAAGCGTGAGCAGTACTGACCTGCTGTGGGGGACCTCTACTCCAGTTGGAGAGAAAGAGCTCACCTATGTGTACGGAGTGCTCAACATCCCATGCGTCGCTTGCTCTTGTCTGGCACCGTGGGAGGCGTGAACCCGTGCCTGACGCTGGTTCTCTCTTCCAGGTGAGGAGTTTTACGAAGCCTCACCCTATGAGCCAGTGACCTCCCGCCTCTCGGACATCTTCAGGCTTGCTTCAATCTTCTCAGGTAAGTGGGCTCGTGCTAGGGCCTCCTCAGTCCTCCCAGGCCCCAGGCCTTTATCTGGTTCTGCCGTCCACCAGCAAGCCCCTCTGTGTTTCTGAGCTCTGGGTCCTCGTCTATGAAAGAAGAAACTGTAACACCCAGTCCTGAGGTTGTGTATGGAGTGGACCACTTATGGGAATTGCGTAGAATGCGTCTACCCTGCAGTGGGTCTTGAATCGGAAACTTAGTGTCACTCCCTGAGTTTTTCTTGCCCTGTGGCGTCCTTTCCAGTCCCCAACTCTTGCACTTTGGAATTCTACTTTGGTCAAGTTGTTCAACTTTGCTGTGCCTCAGTTTCCTCAGTTGCACAGTGGGAGAGCACCTACCCAGGACTGGTGTGAGGTCTGGATGAGCCAGTGGTTGTAAAGGGCTCAGAGAGCCGCTGGACAGTGCAGCCCAGGGCCCAGACAGGAACCATTAGTCTTGGCTCTTGGCAGTAGTGTCATCCCTCCCCGCTCTGCTCTGGGACTCCCCTTCCCCCGAGGGCTCTTTTTGAGCAGGACTGTGAGGCCTCTGATCCCCCTGCCACTCCTGCCCCAGCCTGCCCC